>JAPCYS010000813.1:0-59249 GCA_028641055.1 Alopecurus myosuroides
GAGGCAGAGCTAGAGTGGCTGTCACATTCAACAAACCGAGGATGCTTCCTACGCTCGTTGCAAGAGTACACCTTCAGAGGCTCGGACCATGTGAAATACAAGCAATAAAGGGGGAAAGGGGATAAGTGCACAAGTTCATGGACAAGAAAGAACAACACAAACAAATAAAAGTTTAGAAATAAATCTCACATGTCCAAAATTGCGGTAGTACTGCACTGATGGTGCATATCTTGCACTCGATGGGAACCCCAAGAGGAAGGTATGAAGAGCACAGTAGCAAGTTTCCCTCAGAAAGAAAGCAAGGTTGAATCAACCAGTAGGAGAAAGAAATCACTTCCGAAGGTTCATGTAGTTGATGTTGGCAGGGCGCACTACCGGTTCAGCAGCAACGTGGAACCTACACAACAAAATCAAATCACATTGCCCCACCGAAGCACTGAGGTTTTCAATCTCACCGGTTTTGCTGAAAACATAGAGGTTAAACCTATGGTGTGGAAAACAGTAGGAAAAAAGTAGTAATAGTATGAATTGCATTGGTTGTATTATCAGTGTAAGGAAATTGGACCGAGGTCCACAGTTCAATAGTGGTGTCTTTCCAAATAAAATAGATAGCATGTTGGGTAAACAAATTACAACTGGGCAATTGACAGATATAAAGGTTGCCCCGTAGTGCATATTCATGACATGATGATTACTATGTGATTCATGCAGACATTACAACAAGATTCATAGACCGTTATCCAACTGCATCTATGACTAATAATCCACCCTCAGAATGTCATCCGAGCAAACCTTGGGTATTAAGTTGCAAGCAACAGATAATCGCATTAAAAAATGTGTAATGTCAAGAATGTAAACATTGTTGTTTTCTCCCTAATGGAAACAACACATCCCCCACCCGTTATGTTTCTGTCACTCGAGCGTGAGTGAAAGGGAGGCATGCACCCACTATTGAGCATAAATACTACCTCTTGGAGTTACAAGCGTCTACTTGGCCAGAACATCTACTAGCAACGGAGCACATGCAAGATACTAAATAACATACACATGAATAAAACATGATAGATTGATAATCATTGGACATAGGATTCAGTGTTCATCAGATCCCAGCAAACACAACATGTAGCATTACAATCAGATGATCTTGATCATGTTAGGCAGCTCACAAGATCTAAACACGAGGCATAAAGAGGTGAGAACAACCATCTAGCTACTGCCATGGACCCGTAGTCCAAGGATGAACTACTGACGCATCATTCCGGAGGCGAGCATGGTGGTGTAGATCCCTTAGGTCATGAATTACCCTCCCGACAGGGCGTCGGGGAGAGCTCCAGACCCTCCCGAACTAGGGTTGACGATGAAGGTGGCTACGGATGTTTTTCGTGGTAAAGGCTCGGGTATCTAGGGTTAACCCGTGAAGAGGTATAAATAGGCGAGAGATCAACATCGGTGGGAAGCCAGGGGCCCACACCACCTCTAGGCGTGGCCAGAGGGGGGAGTGCCGCCCTATGGTGTGGGGCCCCCTTCGGATCTCCTCCGGACATGTACGTGACGACTTTCTAAGACATTTGGCTTTTATTTGTCCAATTCCGAGAATATTTCCAGAACAATTTTTCTAAAATAAAACAACAGAAAACATGAACTGTCTCTGTGGCATCTTGTCAATAGGTTAGTCCCAGAAAATCAATAAAATTGGCACAAAGTGCATAGAAAACCTGTAGCATATAGTATGAAAACAACATGGAACATCGGAAATTATGGATACGTTTATGACGTATCAACATCCCCAAGCTTAGTTCCTCCTTGACCTCGAGTAGGTAAACGATAAAAACAAATAAATAAATTTATGAGGTGACATACTACCAACATAAACTTGATCATCATAGTAATGTAAAGCATGTAAACTAGGACCAAATGAATAAGGGCTATCGTTTATACTCAAATCTAATAATGTATAAACAATTAGGAATAACAAAGTAAAACTTGTCAATGAATCAATACTAAAAGACAACCAACCATGCAAGGTTTATTAAAGATGATTTAAGCTTCAAGAACAACAATATAATCATCCAAGGAATCAAACTCTCATAAAAACTCATGTTAGGACAAAATCAAGCGACAACAATATGCACGTAGGAAAATCATTAAGATATTTGTGCACTCAAAACAAGCAAGCTTGTTCTGTAATTTTCCCTGGCACCAGGATGTTATGGCTAAAACAACATTATGGGGGGTTTGGATGTTCAATGGAAGAAAGTCTCACACAACTGAAAATGATCATTAGACAAGAGGAAGTCTTATAATCGAAGTTATGCAAGGAGTAGTGATTTCCACACAAGGGATGCACATAGAGCTATAAGTGTATGAAAGCTCTCCAATGGAACTAGTGGGGGTGCATCCAACTTTCATGCTCATGAAGACCTAGAGCACTTTTGAGGAGGCTCATCATTGGAATATACAAGCCAAGTTCTATAACGTAAAAGTTCCCACATAGTTATGGAAGTCATAATATGAAAAGTCTATCCAAACTAAAGTATTGGTGCTAGATAAGCACAAGTGTGGAATAAATGATATAGTGCTTCCCCCTCTCTCTTTATTATCTCTCTTTGCCCATTTCTCTTTTTTTTAGTTGTTTTGGGCTTTTTTTTGATATAATCTCACTGGTAGGGGCAACACTCTATTTTACAATGAATCATCACACTTTTAATACTCATAACTCAAACTGAAATATCTCTGATGTATATAAAACTAAATGCTCCTGCTAGTGTAGCAGTATGCAAAATAACAACGAGGCATGACATCAAGTAACATAATGAAGATGGATGTTATATGGCAATATATCTCGGAATGGCTATGGAAATGCCATGGTAGGTAGGTATGGTGGCTGTTTCGAGGAAGATGATTTTGGGCTTATGTGTAGAAGAACAAAGTCCTCCCACGGGGTTTGGATGCACTCGCGAAGTGTGCACCAACTCTCAGTGTGATAATGAGTAATGCACAGTACAGAAGAGGCTAGCAAATATGGATGGTGGAAGTGCCAGAAAACCGCAACATAGAACTCACAAGTTAAAAGATTATAACTAAAATCATGATCTTACAAGGCATAATGAAAATCACTCCAAGAGGGTCCATGGCAGCGACAACTCACTGTTAGCTACCCCGACCGTAGCGCGTAACAAAAATCCATTACGATTGCTATCAGCAAACGAAGTCATATACCATTTTCCTATCAACTGGTTATTTCAGTGTGGCACATATTCAAGCTTTTAGACAAACCATTAATTGCTTTAACTCTACTAAACCAGCAAGTTTACCATTAAGAAAATTAATATCTCAAAACAACAACAAATAATCAAGTGGAACAGTTTAGTGATCTACAAGAATATGCAAGTTTTTTTCCGTTATACCATCTACCACATGTAGCATTTTCTATTTCCATCAAGCACCATTCAATATAAATTTTAACACAAACTCTCCAAATAATATAGAAATTAAACAAGAGATTACTAAGACTAGTCTACTAGAACTAACAGCTCTGAATAAGAGATGCATGAAAAACAGGAGCTAAAAGGATTGCAACATCTATAAGAAAAACTAAGAATACGAGCATAACGAGTATTCATATGAAAAAGCGGAGCGTGTCTCTCTCCCACAAAAGAACGATGGGTTCCAACTATATATATTGCAGCAAGGAAAACAAAAGAAAAAAACAAACAGACGCTCCAAGTAAAATGCATATGATGTGACCGAATAAAAATATAGTTTCACTAGAAGTGACCTGATAAACTGTTGATGAAGAAGGGGATGCCTTGGGCATCCCCAAGCTTAGATCCTTGAGTCTTCCTAGAATTTGCCGAGATGAACCACGGGGGAATCCTCAAGCTTTGGCTTTTCTCTCTTCTTGATCACATTATATCACCCTCTTCTCTTGACCCTTGAAAACTTCCTTCACACCACACGCAATGTAGTTCACATTAGAGGGTTAGTGCACAATCAAAAATTCACTTGTTCTGCATAGAGACAAGTGTTATTAATAATTTTAAACATTATCTACAGCTACTGATGTTTTGTGAAGCAAAGAAATCCACTCGACATAGTAAAAGAGAGAATGTGAGTAAAAAAGGCAGAATCTGTCAAAACCAGAACAATATGTAAAGATGAATTTTTTCGGGGCACTTACGTTGCTCAAATAGAAAAACGCAAAACTAGAAGAAGTTTCATAATTACCTGATAAATAAGAAAACAAATTGGCAAGTCATTTTGATCCTTCTGTGATTTATGTGATTTTATACGATGGACAGAAAACATTTGTTTCTTGCGCAAAATCCAAATCTAACCTGAACTTTCACTAGAGATTTTAGTTGGCACAACTAATACATGAAAATAAAGATACAAAGGATTTTATACAGAAGTATACAACACCTTGAATCAAATAAAACAGAGTGAAACAATGCAAAAATAAAACCATGGGTTATCTCCCAAGAAAAGTGCTTTTCTTTAACGCCTTTCAGCTAGGCATAGAAAGAGAAGATCAAGTGTTTTCAAGTGAAGAAGCATTCAAATAAAGACAAGAAAACTTCTCAATAATGCATTGTATTTTATCTAAATGAGTTTCAGATGTTCCTCTCTTATAACTTTTAGGTTTACTACTCTCATCAAATAAATTTTCAGGAACAATCCAGTCAAAATTCTTTTCTTGGGATTCATGCAGTGCTACTAGTTTAAAGGGGATTGGTATTTTATTATCCTTTTTATTTGTAGGTTCGTATTTTTCAAGAGAACCAAAAAAATTTACACATTATCCTAGCATATTAAAGTGATCAAAAACTTTTCTAGCTTCTTTAGCAACATCTCCAAATTCTTTAAGCATTATTTCTAAGATAAATTTCTTTTTTCAATATCTTCAATATTATTCAAGTTGAGGAACATGAATTAAAGAATTTGCAGCAGTTTCATAATTTGGGGCAAGCTCTACTATGGATTTTCCTCAAAATTTTCATGCTTACTAACATCGTCAAAGAATTCATTAATGGCATCCTTTCCAAGTATAGAACCACTACCTACTAGTAAATATTCCAGGGTGAACTTAGGGAGCAACATGATGAACAATAAAAAGCAAGTAATAACTATAATAAGAAGTACCTTTTTTCGATATAGAGAAGCAAACAAGACACAATAAATAAACTAAGAAAATCTAAAAAAAATGTAAAGAGATTGGAAGTGAGAGTCCCCCTTGCATAAATCCTCTTTCTCCCCGGCAACGGCGCCACAAAGATGCCTTGATGGTGCAGATATTGCAGACATTGGGAACCCCAAGAGGAAGGTATGAAGAGCACAGTAGCAAGTTTTCCTCAAAAAGAAGCCAAGGTTTAATCGACCAGTAGGAGAACGAAATCACTTACGAAGGTTGATGCAGCTGATGTTGGCAGGGCGCACTACCGGTTCAGTAGCAACATGGAATCTACATAACACAGTCAAATCACTTTGGCCCAACGAAGCAGTGAGGTTGTCAATCTCACCGGTTTTGCTGAAAACAAAGCGGTTAAATGTATGTTGTGGAAAACAGTAGTAATAGGATGAAAACAGTGATTGCCGTGGTTGTATTATCAGTGTAAGGAAAATGGACCGGGTCCACTGCTCACTAGTGGTGTCTCTCCAAAACAGATAGATAGCATGTTGGGTAACAAATTACAGCTGGGCAATTGACAGATATAAAGGCTGCATCGTAGTGCATATGCATGACATGATGATTACTATGTGATTCATGCGGGCATTACAACAAGATTCATAGACCGTTATCCAACTGCATCTATGACTAATAATCCACCCTCAGAATGTCATCCGAGCAAACCTAGGGTATTAAGTTGCAAGCAACAGATAATCGCATTAAGCAAAGTGTGTAATGTAAAAATTTGAACATCCTTGTTTCTCCCTAATGGCAACATCACACACCCTACCCGATACGTTTCTGTCACTCGAGCGTGAGTAAAAGGGAGGCATGAACCCACTATCGAGCATAAATACTCCCTCTTGAAGTTACAAGCATCTACATGGCTAGAGCATCTACTAGCAACGAAGAGCATTCAAGATCATAAATAACATACACATGAATAAAACATGATATATTGATAATCATTGGACATAGCATTCAATATTCATCGGATCCCAGCAAACACAACATGTAGCATTACAATAACATGATCTTGATTATGTTAGGTAGCTCACAAGATCTAAACATGAGGCATAAAGAGGAGAGGAAACCATCTAGCTACCGCTATGGACCCGTAGTCCAAGGATGAACTACTCACTCACATTCTGGAGGCGGGCATGGGGTGTAGAGCCCTCCGGTGATGAATTCCCCTTCCGAAAGGGCGCCACGGAGAGCTCCAGAACCCTCCCGAACTAGGGTTGACGGTGACAGTGGCTACGGATGTTTTTTGTAGAAAAGGCTTGGGTATCTAGGGTTAACCCAGGAAGAGGTGTAAATAGGAGAGAGGGCAACGTCGGTGGGCAGCTAGGGGCGCGCCGCCCTATGGTGTGGCCCCCTGAGGCTCTCCTCAGGGTCTCCTCCGGACTCCGTGTACGTGACGACTTTATAAAACTTTTGGATTTTATTTCGGCCAATTTCGAGAATATTTTCAGAACAACTTTTCTGAAATAAAAAACAACAAAAAACATGAACTGGCTGGGTGGCATCTTGTCAATAGGTTAGTCCTAGAAAATCGATAAAAATGGAATAAAGTGTATAGGAAACATGTAGCATATAGTATGAAAACAACATGGAACATTAGAAATTATGGATACGTTTATGATGTATCACACACCATCATTCGGTAGTACCGGGCATCTGGTAGTACCGGCCCATATGGGGTGGTAGTATCGGAATTTTGAGCAGAGAAGCCCTAACAATGGGGATTCACACCACAATCTTGGAAATCGAAATCTATTTGAACTAGTACATGTTACGTGATCCAATAGCCTAGGTTGAGGATGGAGGAAAAACATGGCATCACTAAGAGCAAAATTGGCACAACCATAGATCTCCAACCGTTCATGGCACATGAAGAGGAGGGAGAGGGGAAGGAGGTACCAAACGCCATGGAGGGAGGCCCCTAGCCGAAGCAGGGCGCGGACGGAGCGAGGGGGCGGTGCTAGGAGCCAATCGGAGGAGGATAAGCGCGGAGGGGCAGCCCGACGGGGCCTGGTAGCGGTGGAGATGCAGGGGCGGGGAGAAGAAGGAAAAAGATTCCCTTCTCCCGCACCCCTGCTATAAGTGGGAATCGGAAGTTCCGCACTCCCGGTAGTACCACAGTGGAAGGGCCGGTGCTACCGGGCCTGCGGAGATATCGAAACTTCCGCAGGGGCGGTACTACTTCCCTTTCTGCTAGTACTACCGGATGCCAAAGCCCAAAAATGCTCAAAACTAGTGGAAAATGGTATAAACTTGTGCAAGATTTATGGAATGGAGTTTTACGGGATTGGGAGGAGGGCTTATGTTAGAGAGAGGCACCAATGTAAGAGAAGGGAATAAACTACCAAGTTTGGAAGATCGAAAGAGAGAGTGCAAACGTGGGTGTTTTCCCGAAAAAGAGAAATGCAAGACCTCAAAAGGTCAAGATAGGCGAATGAAGATCGAAAGAGAACCAACTCCTCACATGAGGAGGTCGGTGGCCGTAGCCACCATGTTTGAGTGTGTGCCTTGGCGCCGCGAAGATATATCTTGGGCCCAAAAGCACTACTCAACATTGAAGCACAATAAGTCACAACATGACTAGATATGCAATGAAGATTTAATTTACGCATAATAAGAGGAGTGTTTACCCATGAGTTGAGTTACGCCCCCCTATGTCCATGCCTACATCCAAACCTAATAACATGAATAATGAAGGTACTTATGCAAGGTATCAAGTGAAGTTAGACGAATCTATGACATTTAGTTCATTCCTCAAAGCTCAAAATCTTGGTTCATCAAGGGCCTTCGTGAAGATATCCACAAGTTGATCCTTGTTTGACATATATGAGAGATCAATATCACTCTTCTCAACATGATATCGAATAAAATGATAACGAATCTCGATGTGCTTCGTATTGGACTGAAGAACGGTTTTGTAGGCGATCTTGGTAGCACTCTCATTGTCACATAGAAGAGGCACTTTGTCAAAATTGACACCATAATCCTTCAATGGTTGCCTCATCCAAATAAACTAAGCACAACAACTTGCCATGCAAATGTACTCGGCCTCGGTGGTGGAGAGAGCAATGCAATTTTTCTTCTTGGCAGACTAACACACCAAAGAGCGAGCAAGGAATTGGCAATCCCCGGATGTTGACTTCCTATCCGTCTTCTCTCCTGCATAATCCGAATCGAATACCCAATGAGCTTAAAAAACTTGAACCCTTGGGGTACAAAAGACCAAAGTTTGGGTATGAACTAAATATTGAAAGATTCGTTTAACCGTTTCCAAATGACTTTGCCTCGGAGAGGCTTGAAACTTTGCACATTTACCAACACTATGCATGATATCTGGTCTAGATGCACAAAGGTAAAGCAAAGATCCAATCATGGAGCGGTATACCTTTTCAGCTACCTCTTTACCATTAGGGTCGGGTTTCAAGTCAAGGGTAGTGGACATGGGAGTCTTCATAGGATTGATGTCATGCATGTTAAATCTCTTGGGTATACTTGGCTTGTTTGATGAAGGTTCCTTCATGATATTGGTTGATTTCAAAACCAAAGAAGTACTCCAATTCCCCCATCATGGACATCTTAAACCTATCGGTCATTAGCTTGCAAAACTCTTCATTGAACAAAGTGTTAGTAGACCCAAAAATTATGTCATCCACATAGAGTTGGCATATGAACACGTCACCTCCAACTGTCTTAGTAAAGAGGGTGGGACCGATTAAACCAACATTAAACCCACGATATACTAGAAACTCTTTAAGGTGCTCGCACCATGCACGTGGAGTTGTTTAAGTGCATAGAGCACCTTATCGAGTCTATAGACATGGCCGGGGTGGTTGGGATCTTAGAAACCCGGAGGTTACTTGACATATACTAGCTCACTAATGGGAAATTTTAGGAAAGCCCCTCCTCCCATCTATCTCTCCCTCTCGGATTCTCTCCCAAATAGAGATAATGGAGGCATAAACATTGATCCACCGATAAACATAGACTAGTTAGATCTTGTGGACTACAACATTGGTATCAGAGCCTAACTAGGCTTCTAGATCGTTTCGGTAGAACAGATAGAAGAAAGAAATAAACATAATCCCTCCCGCGGACAAACCCCCTCCCCCCCCCCCCGAGAGAGAAACCCTGACCCAAAACAAAGAAAGGATGGGAAAGGGGAAAAGCGTCTCACCGGAGTCAATCGTCACCGCCGTGGCCGAGCAGTTCTTCTCAATCCGGATGCACATCGGCAAGCCGAGGCATACGTAGGAAGAACCACCAGAAAAAGAAGGTCAAACCCCTTTTGGGGAAAAGGGCACCATCGGTTGTGCCACTTGACAACGACGCACTCTCCTGGGGAGCTCTCTCACGACGGCAAGGGGTCGGCAAGGGGCACCGCCACTCATACATCGTGTGTAGGCACCATGAGCACATGGAGCATAGGAAGGCACATTTGCGTTTATTCTGTCTTTGTTATCATGGTGGAGATAAAGAAAAGGAAGGGGAGACGAAAGGAGCTCGCGCGTGCCGATGTGCATCGCTGTCTCCGGCGGAACGCACGGGGCGATGGCAGCCAGACACACGGCGAGTTCTAACCGTAGGCGCGAGAGAGAAAGAGGTACGGGGGGTGGAAAGAAATGAGACAGGGTTACGGCCGGGCGCGACGCTGCTCGTTTTCTTTCATGCGAGGAGCGCGGAGATCCTCACGATTGCGATTGACGGCCAGGATCACCCCTCCCTCTCTGGCCTTGGCCGGTTAACAGAGCAGGCCGTGGGCCTGCGCTTCTTCGGCCAGAGGGAGGAAAAAAGCGGACGCGGTAGAGTGGGATGATGGGCTTCGGCCCAGGAGGCGAGGACAAAGGAGTCGGGGGTGCGCGGGCAACGCACAACATCATGTCACCCAAGCGGGCCCTGGGCCGCTGGACTGGGCTACTTTGGCCTCGTGCGCTGGGTGCCAGATAGTAAAGGGCCGAGCGCGAGCATGGAAAAGTGGTAGGCTGTGGGCTGGGCTAGTAGTCAGGCCGTGGGCTGGGCTGTTGTTTTCCTCACTCTTTCTATTTTATTTTATTTCTTATACCAAAAGCAGAATTATTTTTTGTCCATTTTTTGGGGCAAATTTGATATAGTCATTTCCCTATTCAAAATTTTCCAACGAAATTTTATTTGGGGATTATAAAAGTAAAAGAAATACTTCTATAAAGTATAAAGTGCATAAAGGTTGTATTCATGTTTTCCGTTGCAATTTAATAAAAGTGCTCTTTTAAAGAAAATACGCTAAAAACGAGAATTAAATTTTAAAGAGCATGTGAAAAGTTATAATTGTGTTTTTTATTATTGTATGACCAACATTGCTAATAACATAATCATGATTTATTTCTATTGTTCCATATGTGCATTTATTGCTATTTTCTTCCCAATAGTAATATGTTTAAATTCCATAGATAGTTGTATGTTAATTTTGACCAACGTTGAATTATTCCATGCAATTGTTGTTATGTTCTCATTTTATTGTGGTTTTCAGGAGGGTACTAGTTGATGAGCTGCATCAAGGATGTTCCAACCCTCATGAGTGATAACTACAGTGAATGCAGGAAGAAGGTGGATTTGGCCTTCGTTAGTGCTGAGGTGGACTGGGTTGTGGACATGATGTCTACGCATGCTTCTATTCTTGTAGACAGTGCTGGGCCTCCAAGTGCAGAGGTTTGTAGAACACCAACAAGTTTCCCTTAAGTGGATTACCCAAGGTTTATCGAACTCAGGGAGGAAGAGGTCAAAGGTACCCCTCTCAAGTAACCCTGCAATCACGATACAAGAAGTCTCTTGTGTCCCCAACACACCTAAAAATTGTCAGTTGTATAGGTGAACTAGTTCGGCAAAGTGAGAGTGAAATACAAGTAATATGGATGTGTATAAGTGATATAGAAATCTGAAATAAAAATGGCAGCAAGCAAACATGTAGCAGAACTTATTGTAAATGGTGTATCAATGCTTAGAAACAAGGTCTAGGGATCATACTTTCACTAGTGAACACTCTCAATAAAATAACATAATTGAATGCATAAATATCTCTCTTCACTATGCTACTCCGAACCACTCTCCGGTCGAATAACAAACACCAATTCATTGCGTAGGGCTGTAGCACCCCTTAAAGTCGCATTCCCATGTCTAGTTAACCCCACGCTGTCACTATGATCTCCCTAGAAGGTACTGACAAACGCCACAAATTCATAGGGTCATCCAACACAAGATATAAATATCATGCTAAACCACACGGTGCCCACACTGTCACCTTACACCGTGATCAAAGAGTTTACGAAGATCTCATAACAAAACCACTTGAGCAGCATAACAGATGAAGAATAACATCTACTAATTCAACTTAATTACAAAACTCATGATCATAAAGATCACACCATGGGGGAGAGATGAAACACATAGCTACCGGTAGAGCCCTCAGCCTCGGGGGAGAACTACTCCCTCCTCATCATAGGAGCAACGACAATGAAGATGGCGCTGGAGTCGATGGAGATGGCTCCGGGGGCACTTCCCGTCCCGGCATGGTGCTGGAACAGAGATTTTTGTCTCCCAAAACTTGTCGGCGGCGGTGGCGGAGCTACGGAACTGTTCGTGCAAGAAGGCCAATTGATTTAGGGTTTATGCCTCGGGGAGAATAAATAGGCGAAAGGGAGATGCCGGGGGGGTGGCTAGGGGGCCCACACCACCTAGTGGCGCGGCCAGGGGGCCCGCGCCCCCCCCTATGGTGTGGCCACCCTGTGGCCCCCCTCCGGGTCTCTTCGGGACTTCCTGGACCCTCTGGGACTTCTAAGACTTCTATCTTTTGAATTTTCCAATTCCGAGAATATTTCCAGAACAACTTTTCTGAAACTAAAAACAGCAAAAAACAGGGAACTGGCTATGTGGCATCTTGTCAATAGGTTAGTCCGGAAAATCGATAATAATGACATAGAGTGTAAAGAAAACATGTGGGAAACAATAAGAAAACAACATGGAACATCAGAAATTAAGGATACGTTTATGACGTATCAACATCCCCAAGCTTAGTTCCTACTCGTCCTCGAGTAGGTAAACGATTAAAAAACATAATTTCTGAGGTGAAATGCTACCAACATAAACTTGATCATCAATAATGTAAAAGCATATGTAAGCTGAGATCATAAAACTTTAACACAATCATGATAAATAAAAACTTTAATAATAAAGCAGAGCAATCATCTTGCATCATGAGAAGTAACACAAATAAAAGATCATGGATAATAATGCAACAAAAGATATACGTTTGTTTCAAGTATAGAGAAAGCATGTCAAATTGGTATTTCGCTAGTCCTTAAGAGTGGGACAAACCATAAATGCCAGGACACCTTCAAAGTTCATGAGGAAGACTAGAACAAATAATTAGAGAACTAGCAATAGCACATCATGAATCAATTAATAATGTTTTCAGGACAAATACACATAAAACTCAGAATGGAAACAATGCTCTCTCAACTGTGCATAAAGTTAGAAGATGGAGACTCAACATAAAAGTAAAAGAAAGGCCCTTCGAAGAGGGAAGCATGGATCACTCATGTCCTAGAGCTTTTATTTTATTAAACAGAGGTATTAAAAACTTGACACTCCTCCCAACCATCTTTCACAAACCATGGCTAATCGAATCCTCGGGTGACTACCAACAATCACATACCGTGAGGAGTGTCTATATTTTAAGAGAGGTGTATGCTAGTGTCCACGAATGGTAAAACATAAAATACAGTACATCACAAGCCAACTAGACTTCACAAGAGCGGCTCCCATATGAGGGAAACATCTGGGTAGAAGGTCATCCCTCTTTCTCGTTTGTTTACACAATTATGCTTTGACTGAATCAGGGCAAAAATAGTGAAGAGAATTTGTTTGTATTAATTTTGGGCTGGGCACCCCGCTGCCAGATCTTCTATCAATTGGATAAGAGGATGAAGCCACTAGTCCAGGGTGTGAAAGTCCAATCAACAAGTGATATAAAGATTCTCTATTTACGTCCTCATGAGCTAAAACAGGAACACAAAACATGAGTAATTTTGAAAGTTTTAAAGGTAGCACATGAGGAATTTACTTTGGAGTGGCAGTTAAATACCACATGTAGGTAGGTATGGTGGAAACAATGGGAAAAATGGTTTTTTAAAGTTTGATGCACGAGTAGAGCTCATACTCAGTACAGGGAGGCTAGCAAAAGACTGGGAGCAACAAATCAAGAGAGCACAAGAGCCATAATCGGCATAGAGACATAAACATCATTAATCAAAGCATAAGTGGTACCACAAGTACAAAAACTAAATGATCATGGAGGCTATAAGTGACAGGTTCATAGTTATAAACATGGTGTGAGCATGTGCCAAGTCAACCAAATAAAACATTCAAAGGAGAATACCACAAATTTATGCTTCAATATGACAAGAACTACTCATGATTCTTTCAATGGCACATTAACACTCTCATCTATTTGAGACTAATCATGCTACTCAATAACCACAAGAATTTAGAACTAAAATAACATCTAGCATGACATGAAAAATTCTAGCCACAGTCTATACAAGCTTCTACTTGCACCGTTAAAAATTCTACTTCAAGCAGTTTCTTTTCCCAACAAGCACCATACAAAACATGCTTTAACAAAAATTCTCTACATGATACAGCAAGCAACATGAGAGTACTCACATAACACTACTAATATTACAGCTCTGAATAAGACATGCAATGAAAACAAGAGCTAAACATGAATTTTTGCACTAACTAGAAGAAAAACTAAAGAATACTAGCGTAGCAAGTATTCAACGAAAAAGCGGAGCGTGCCTCTCTCCCAAAAAAGGATGCTAGTTCCAATGATATTATTTCAGCAAGGAAAACAAAATAAAACAAAGGAAACAAAAGAAAACAAAAAAACGCTCCAAGTAAACTTCACATGATGGACCGAATAAAAAAAATAGTTTCACGAGAAGTGACCTGATAGATAGTTGATGAAAAAGGGGATGCCTTTGGCATCCCCAAGCTTAGATGCTTGAGTCTTCTAAAAAAAAATGATTGGATGAACCACGGGGGCATCCCAAAGCTTTTACCTTGCACTCTTCTTGATCACCTATATGACCTCTTCTCTTGACCCTTGAAAACTTCCTTCACACCATACTCAAACTGGAATTCACATTAGAGGGTTAGTGCAAAAATCAAAAATCGATTTGTTCGGTATGGCACAAGTTGTATTGATACTTTTGAACATTACCTACAGCCACTGATGTTTTATGAAGCAAAGAAATCCACTTGACATTGTAAAAGAGAAAATGCAAGAAAAACATAAGAATCTGTCAAAACCAGAACAATCTGTAAATACTAATTTTTCAAGGCACTTACTTTTCTCAGATCGAAAAACTTAACAAGAAAAAGTTGCGGAATTCGCTAAGGGACAAGCACAAAAAATTTCAGGTCATTCTGATTTTTCTGTGAATTATACGATTTTTTACGGTGAACAAAAGAAATATGTTTTCTGTGCAGAAATCCGAAAACCAACTCCAACTCTCGTCAGAAACCTTACTTGACACTACTAAATCATGAAAATAAAATACAAAGGAGTTTCGAAAGAAGTTAACAACACCTTGACTCAAAGAAAACAGATAAAAACAAAGCAAAAATAAAACCATGGGTTATCTCCCAAGAAGTGGTTTTATTTAACGACTTTTAGCTAGGCATGATAATTTGGGAAGATGCTCACATGAGAAATAGGAATTGAAGCAAAAGAGAGAATCAAGAAGCAAAGTAAAAAAAATTAAGTCTAACCCACTTCCTATGAAAATAATCTTGTATAAGAACAATTTAATAAAGCACAAAGGGGCTAGCATGGGAAGACAAAATAAGTGCAGTTTCGAAAATTTCAACATAATGAGGGGAAACTTGATATTTTGAGATGCATAAGACTATGTTTCCCTCTCTCATAATAACTTTTAGTAGCATCATGAAAATTAACAATATAACTATCACAAGAAACATTCTTATCATGAGCCACATGCATAAAAGAATTATTACTCTCCACATAAGTATAATCATTCTTATTAATAGCAGTGGGAGCAAATTTAACAAAATATCTATCATTACAATTCTCATCACCATAATCATCAAACATAGGAGGAATTTTGCAATCATAATTAATTTTCTCCTCAATAGTAGATGAATTGAAAATAACATCCTCATCATTGTAATCATCATATATTGGAGGCAAAGTATCATCAAAGAAAATTTCCTCCTCAAAACTTGGGGGACTAAAAATATCATATTCATCAAAACTAGCTTCCCCAAGCTTATACTTTTCCATAGCATTTGCAACAATGGTGTTCAAAGAATTGATGCTAATAACATTGCTACTAGCATGCAAATAAATCTCCATAGGTTTTTTAATTTTCTCTTCAAACACTTCATGTCCTAACTCAAGATAAATACTATAAAGCTCTCTCATATTTTTGTTGTTTTCCATTAAGCCTAAGTAGTGAAAATAAAAACAAGAAGAAAAAGATATAATTTCATAATCTAAAGGAAATAACTTCGATCACTCACACCCGAGCATGTGAGTACCTTTTACCTTACCTCACCGGCAACAGCGCCAGAAAAGAGCTTGATGTCTATGCACGCTTCTATTCTTGTAGACAGTGTTGGGCATCCAAGTGCAGAGGTTTGTAGAACAGCAACAAGTTTCCCTTAAGTGGATTACCCAAGGTTTATCGAACTCAAGGAGGAAGAGGTCAAAGGTATCCCTCTCAATTAACCCTGCAATCATGATACAAGAAGTCTCTTGTGTCCCCAACACACCTAATACAATTGTCAGTTGTATAGGTGAACTAGTTCGGCAAACTGAGAGTGAAATACAAGTAATATGGATGTGTATAAGTGATATAGCAATCTGAAATAAAAATGGCAGCAAGCAAACATGTAGCAGAACTGATTGTAAATGGTGTATCAATGCTTAGAAATAAGGCCTAGGGATCATACTTTCACTAGTGAACACTCTCAACAATAATAACATAATTGAATGCATAAATATCTCTCTTTACTATGCTACTCCAAACCACTCTCCGGTCGAATAAAAAACACCAATTCATTGCGTAGGGCTGTAGCAGCACCCCTTAAAGTCGCATTCCCATGTCTAGTTAACCCCACGCTATCACTATGAGCGCCCTAGAAGGTACTAGACAAACACCATAATTTCATACGGTCATCCAACACAAGATATAAATATCATGCTAAACCACACGGTGCACACTGTCACCTTTACACCATGATCAAAGTGTTTACGGAGATATCATAACAAAACCACTTGAGTAGCATAACAGATGAAGAATAACATCTACTAATTCAACTAGATTACAAAGCTCATGATCACATAAATATCACACCATGAGAGAGATAGATGAAACACATAGCTACCCGTAGATCCCTCAGCCCCGGGGGAGAACTACTCCCTCCTCATCATAGGAGACAACAACGGCGATGAAGATGGTGGTGGAGTCGATGGAGATGGCTCCGGGGGGTACTTTCCCGTCCCGGCAGGGTGCCGGAACAAAGATTTTTGTCCCCTGAAACTTGTCGGCATTGGAGCTACGAAATTTTTCGTGGAAGGAGGCTGATTGATTTAGGGTTTATGCCTCGGGGGGAATAAATAGGAGAAAGGGAAATGCCGGAGGGTGACCAGGGGGCCCACACCACCTGGTGGCGCGGCCAGGGGGACCCGCGCCACCCTATGGTGTGGCCCCCCTCCGGGTCTCTTTGGGACTTGGTGGACCCTCCGGGACTTCTAAGACTTCTGGCTTTTGAATTTTCCCATTCTGAGAATATTTCTTGAACAAGTTTTCTGAAACTAAAAGAACAGAAAACACGGAACTGGCTCTGTGGCATCTTGTCAATAGGTTAGTCCGGAAAATCGATAAAAATGACATAAAGTGTATAGAAAACATGTGGGAAACAATAAGAAAACAACATGGAACATTATAAATTAAGGATACGTTTATGACGTAGCAGGACACTCCACAACCAGTCAAGCCTAAAGAGCCACAAAGAAATGAAACTGATGATAATGCTTCTTGGGAAAAAAGAAGATTTATTATGCTCTTTGGAGATATCATATTCCCTCAAAAAACAAAAGTGGCCGACAACCAACAAAAAGTGTATGGATTTTATAAAGAATACAATTGAGAACACTATTGTGGGCTCAATTGCAGAGTGTGCTTTCATTGGGGAGTTTATGAAAAACATAAAGAGCCAGCTCACTGGTTATTCAAAGGTATATGCTACCCAGCTGCTTAAACAGTTGGTAATAGAAAAGTACACTAGAGGTGCACATGGCATAAGGGAGCATATCCTTAGGATTAGCTACATGGAATCTAAGCTTAAGCCCATGGATGTTGATTTGGAGATCAATCCTGCATTCCTTGTTCATATGATCATGACTTCACTGCCAAATCAGTTTGACAATTTTGTTATAAACTACAACATGGCACCTGAAAAATAGGACATTGAAAAGACAATAGCCATGTGTGTGCAAGAAGATGAGAGACTTAAAGATTCACATGGTGGTTCTCTGAACTATGTGAAGGATAAGAAGAAAAGGAACTATAATCAAAGTAATTCTGGTTCTCCTTCAAAGGCACATGGAAAAGCTCCCTCACAGTATCACCATCACAAAAGCATCACAGTAAGAAGACTAGGACTTACAAGAAAGATTGCCCAGATTGGCTAAAGTCCATAATGGCAAACAAAGGTAACAATGGTGTTTACTTTGTAAATGAATCCCTGTATACACAGATTTCAAAATCTACTTGGTGGATTGACTTAGGTGGAACTGTTCATGCTGCAAATTATTTACAGGGATTCCATTCGACACGGCTATGCAAAGAAGCAAAAGATGCATTGAACTTGCAAATGGAGTTCAGGCAGACGTTGAAGTTGTTGGCAATATCTCCCTAGAGATAGCTGATGGATTCACGATTCTTCTTAGAGATGTCCGATGACCCACAAGTATACGGGATCGCAACAGTCTTCGAGGGAAGTAAACCCCAAATTTATTGATTCGACACAAGGGGAGCCAAAGAATAGTTATAAGCCTTAACAGATGAGTTGTTAGTTCAGATGCACCTAGAAGTAGACTTGCTTCCAACATTTTGTTAGTGGTAACAGTTTTATAACGGCAGCAGTAGTAAAATAACAGCAGGAGTAAAATAGTAACAACGGTAGCAATTGTGGGAAATAACGGGATTAAAAGTACTGTAGGCATAGGGAATGGATGAATGGGCGTTGCATGAATAAGATTGTTAGTATAATAATCAAAACATGGGCATTGCAGATAGATAATAATAATAAAGCATCCAAGTTCTAGGCAAAGCATAGGCATGTGTTCCAATTTAGTCATACGTGCTCGAATGAGAAACTTGCAGAACATCTTTTGTCCTACCAGCCCGTTGCAGCGGGGCCTCAAGGGAAACTACTGGTAATTAAGGTGCTCCTTTTAATAAAGCACCAGAGCAAAGAATTAACACTCCATGAACACATGTGATCCTCACATCGCAGCCACACCCTCTGGTTGTCCCAGTTATTGTCACTTTGGGGCCTCGGCTTCCGGACAACAATGTGTGTAAACAACTTGCAGATATGATCAAGAAACATAATTATACTCATGAAACAAGAACATGTTCAGATCTGAGATCATGGCACTCGGGCCCTAGTGACAAGCATTACGCATAACAAGTTGCAACAACGATATATAGCACTAACAACGGATACTAGGCACTATGCCCTAACAATCTGGCATTATTAAATGAATGATCTCATCCAATCCCTTCCATCCCTCTCAGCCTACAGCGGAGATTACTCACACATGGATGGGGGAATCATGGATGGTTGATGGAGAAGTGGTGGCGATGACGATGGCGATGATCTCCTCAGAATCCCCGTCCCGGCAGGGTGCCAGAATAGGAACTTCTGATAGCTGCTGGCGGCCCTCGGGTGTGTTTCTCTAGAATATGACGAACCCCCGATGTTTTTAGGTTACGGGGCTTAAGTAGTCGAAAGGGGGGCCCGAGGGAGTGCCTGGGGCAGCCACACCACCAGGCGGCGCGGCCTAGGGGGCGCCAGGCCATGGTGTGGGCCCCTCCTTGCCCCCTCCGGCTCTTCTTCTGGCTCCGGGGGTCCTCGGGTAAAATAAGGACTTCGGGATCTTTTCCGGGCAATTTCCTGAAAGTTGATTTTTCTGCACAATACGAGACACCAAGGTAAATATGCTGAAAACATCGTTAGTCTGTGTTAGTTGCATCCAAAACTCACAAGGTTAGAAGAAAACAACAACAAAAGTGTTCGAAAAAGGAGATACATTTTGGACGTATCAATGTCTTATATGTTCCTTCATTACGCAGAAACTTTATTAGTGTTTCACGTTTAGCAAAGAAAATTATGAGTGTTATTTTGGACATGGCAAGTGTGCCATATGGTGTAATAATACTCATGCGGCGGGTTGATTTCCTCTACAATGAGATTTATTTATTATCCTTGCGTGAAAAAGTTCATTATGTGTGCAAAGTGAATAAGCATGTTTCTGCATCAAATAAAGAACAAAACATAAAAAAGAGAACGCATAAGTCATTGGAATTATCGCACTATCGTTTGGGCAACATTTCGAGGGGGAGAATAGAAAAAATAATAAAAATGATATTCTTCCTCAACTAGAGTTCTCAGACATACAGCAATGCATATATTGCATTAAAGGAAAGTGTGTAAAACAAATTAAAAAGGGTGCAAACCGAAGTATAGCAACACTAGAAATCATTCACACTGATATTTGTGGACCATTTCCTGTGAAAAGTGTGGATGGTTATGACCCGTTCATAAGATTCGTAGGTGACTACTCCCGATATGGATACATCTATCCAATTAAAGAAAGATTTGTAGTGTTGGATAAATTTAAGATATTCAAAGCTGAAGTTGAAAATCAGTATGATAAAAGAATAAAGATAGTGAGATATGACCGTGGGGGTGGGGGAGTACTAGTACGGTAGACACACTCCATATGGCCAAGCCCCTAGACCGTTTGCAAGATTCTTATAGAATGGCATAGTAGCCCAATATTCAACGTCGGGCGAGCCTCAGCAAAATGGAGTAGCTGAATGTCGTAACGGTACTCTTATGGATATGGTGCACAATATGACGAGTTATTCCACCTTTCCATTGGGATTATGGATGGAGGCACCTAAAACCACCATTCACATTCTCAATAGAGTACCAAGCAAGTCGGTGCCCAAAACACCGTACGAGCCGTGGATAGGAAGAGAACCATACCTACAACACCTCAGGGTGTAGGGGAGCCCAACTGAAGACAAAGTGTTTAATCCAAGCATTGCAAAGTTAGATACCAAAACAGTAGATTGCCAATTCATTGTCTATCCTGATAGATCAAAGGTTTATCGTTTCTACTATCCAGACAGATTCACAAAGTTTGTAGAAACGAGACATGCAGTCTTCTTAGAGGAAGAAATGATGAGGGGAAGCATGGTAGCTCAGAAAATTGATCTTGAGGAGAAGAGGGTGTGTGCACCTAATCCGATGATTCAGGAGCCATTTTTCTCACTGCCTTTTGTACCTACACTGTCAATCCCAGAAGTTGTGTTGCAATCACCTGTTGTAACTCCAACCATGAAAAATAGAGGTGAAGATCCGGAACCTGCCCGTGTGGAGTCGACTGAACCCGAGGTTGAGCATGAAAGGTAGGTGCAGCAGCCTTTTGTATAGGATGTGCCAGAAGTTGAGGCACAAAATTAGCCAAGGATTGAGGCCCTTAGAAGGTCTACAAGGCGTAAAAAGTTAGCTATTTATGATGTTTACAAAGTTTATAACACATAAATGGCTCATATTGAAAATGAGCCCACTTCATATGAAGAAGCCATTAGAAGACCTCACTCCTTTAAGTGGGTGGAGGAAGTGGAAGACGCGATGGAATCGATGAGTTCCAACGATGTTTGGGACTTAGAGGATATTCTTAAAGGATCCAAAACAGTAGACTCTAATGGAAATGTAGAAAAGTATAAAGCACATCTTGTGACAAAAGATTTTACACAAAGAGAAGGGATAGATTACAATGAGACATTTTCTCGAGTCTCATGTAAGGATTCCTTAATAATCATAATGGCATTAGTTGCACATTTTGATTTAGAGCTACATCAAATGGATATAAAGACAGCTTTTCTAAATGGGGATTTAAAAGAAAATGTTTACCTGAAACAACCCAAGGATTTTATCATGGAAGGCAAGGAAGATGTGGGATGTCGTATGAAGAAATCCATGTATGGATTAAAGAAAGCTTCTAGACAATGGTATCTGAAATTTAATGATACAATACAGAGTTTTGGATTTAAGGAGAATGTTGAGGATAACTGCATTTATGCAAAGTTCAAAAGTGGGAAATACATTTTCCTAATCTTGTATGTGGATAATATCTTGCTTGCTAGAAGTGATGTCAGTCTGCTATGAGAAAAAAATAAGTTGTTATCCTCAAACTTTGATATGAAGGATCTTGGTGAAGTATCATATGTTTTGGGCATACAGATTCACCGAGATAGAAGCAATAGAGTCTTAGGACTTTCGTAGAAGTCATATTTTGAGAAAGTTCTTAAAAGGTATAATATGCATGCTAGTTCTGCCTCACCTGCTCCTATAGTCAAGGGTGACAGTTTTGGGAAATTCCAATGTCCCAAGAACCAGTACGAAATCGACCAAATGAAAGCAGTAACATATGCTTCGGCTGTTGGAAAGTTATAGTGTGAACTCGCCCTGACTTAGATTTTATCACTAGGGTACTCGGTAGATATCAAGAGAATCCAGGCACAGAGCAATGGAAAATGGTAAAAAAAGCATTGCGTTATGCGCAAGGCATTAAGGGCCTCATGCTAACATACAGAAGATTTGATTCCCTGGAGATAAGAGGGTATTCAGACACAGACTTTGCGGGAGAGAAAGATGATGGAAAATCCATGTCCGGATACATATTCACTCTCGCTGGAGGGGCTATTTCGCGGAGAACCTACAAACAGACAATAGTTGCAGCATCCACGATGTCTGCAGAATTTATAACATGTTATGAGGCCACGGGGCAGACGATATGGTTAAAGAAATTTATACCCGACTTGAAAGTGGTAGATTATATTAACAAACCACTAAAGAGTACTGTGACAATCAGCCCAAAGTATTTTATGCTCACAACAACAAGTCGAGTAATGCTAACAAGCCAATAGAAATAAAATATTATGTTGTGAAAGATAAAATCCATGATCAAACTATAAGTCTCGAGCATATAAGGACAAAGGATATGCTTGTGGATCCTCTAACGAAAGGCTTACCACCCAATGTGTTCAAGGAACACTTAGTCGGCATGGGTTTAAGGGAAAGCCTCTGATTCTTCGATCAAGAGAGGCCGAAAAGGAACAATTTTTTGTTTCAAAACAGAAAGGTATATTGTAGTTTTCTAATTCTATCGGCGATTGAGCTGTGACGATGAAACATACTCTATGTACCAATATGTGATGAAACGAGCAAAAGTAAAAAAGTATAGAGTTAAAAGTAAAAGTTGAAATCAAGGGGGAGGATGTTAGATTGATCTCCTCTGGCAGGCCCACCCTCTGGTCTATGCGCCCTGACCGGGGGCGCCCAACCTCATCTGTTTTGTGGGACCCTGTGCCAGCGCTATATTAACAGAGGTAGGGCCGGGACACGGGATACGAAGTTCACAGCCGCCAGAACCCTCACCGATACGACCACATCCGATCTAGGTCTAGCGCTAGGCACGGAAGCGCCACCGTCGTTCACCGCTGTCACCACCGTCGTGACCATATCCTCCTCCGCTGCATCGTCTTCGAAAGGATCTAAAACGTAGCCCCTCGTCCCATCTCTCTCTCCCTCTCTGATTCTCTCTCAAATAGAGATAACGGAGGCATAGACATTGATCCACCGATGAACATCTAGACTAGTTAGATCTTCTGGACTACAACAGATCAATGTTGTTTATTCAAGTGAAATGGTGGGGTTCTTGTGTGTGTGCGCAGATTAACTGTCTAGCCAGCGTAGGAACTTGGAAGTGTTGTGTACAGTGTACTAAGGTTAAATTATGTTGGCAGTTTGGACAGATAAAGTACATAGATGTATCTACACTAACAGTATGTGATACGGGCATCTACTGGTTAGCACGCTAGGACAATAAACTACGATGTATAATGTCTAAGGCCTGCGAGCCGCATGTGTTGGCCGAGCCTTCTAAATGGGCCGGTTTGTATCCAGTTTGAGTCCAACTAGGCTTAGGTTCGAGTCAGTTTTGGTTTGGGTTTGTCCAACCGACTAGGGGTTGACCTCTTATATAAAGAGAGCCAAGGCCTAGGGTTTGAGGGGGAGTTGAAAATTATGTAGAACTAAAAGTTTCAGGTTACCACCGTCCCTAGGGGATCGGCGTGTAGGCGGTGTTTCGGACGTTCGTCAGTTATCTTTGAAAATAAAGGTGCGAGTGTTCTTGGATCTGCCAAGAGGGTTCGTTCGTGGCTAGGGGGCTCTTGGATCTGGCTAGAGTTGTCTAGCTTGGCGTGAAATAAAGGTGCGAGTGTTCTTGGATCTGCCAAGAGGGTTCGTGCGTTTCTCGCCTAAATCTATCCATGTTCTTCAGGTTACGTGTATCGCTCACGTGATTGGGAGAATAGTTATCTCGGTGGTTCTTGCGGTGAAAGATCGGGCAAACGTCTACATCATGTGGTATCAGAGCGCCAGGTTGATCACCGCAAGGTTTGTCCAGTCAAAGATCGATATGCGAGTTTGTAGAAATTAACATATTGATTTTTGCTGGTAAGTGCTGGATCCGCGAGTTGGCGCGTTGTCGCATCTCGACGAGTTGAGGAGGAGGATCAGAGATCGTATTTCGTTCCGATCTGTGCGAGATCTGGCACGCATATTGCGCGTGGAGTCAAAGGAGTTTTCGGTGAACTAAGCCAGCGACGGAAAGCAGAAAAAAAAAGGAAAAAGTCTAAAACAAACCTTGAACTTCTAGATGAAAACTAAATAGAACCCTCAACTTTCAATCCCTGAAATTGGCACTCTAAAGTATTAAATCCCGGTCTATTTTCAACCTTGGACCTGTTTGGCAAGCGGGTAAAGCAGAATCAGATGGGGATTTCATGCTACACCCGTTGACAGTAGGGACCCACCAGTTAGGGATTTGATCAATACTTATCCGGTATTCCCCTCGTCTTCTACCTCGGGCTTGCACATAGTAGGTTGCGGAACGACTCACCGCCGGCGGTAGGCGGCACGGCGAGGCCGGACGACGAACGAGGCAACATCACCAAGGCCCTCCTCTCTTCCTTCGTCCACAGCTCGTCGTTTCTCGCTCTCTGCTCTCCTTGCACCCGAAACCCGCGCCGCATGCGTCACCTGGCGCCGCCACTATACGACGCACTGGACCAATCCGAGCCCACCTCGAGCTCTGCCTCGCTCCCCTCTCCCTCCCCTGTGAGTTGCACTTGCAGGAACACCTCGAATCGGGGGAATCAACCGCTTCTTCTCGGACTCCGGCAGGGCTCCGCCGCAAGAATTCGTCGTCATCCGATCTTCCTTCCTTCTACAAGCAAGCACACAGAACCAGGGTGAGATGTCGCGTCGTTTGGCATAGTTATTGTCCTCTCTCCCGTCCTGTAACGCTGCCGCACTGTGCCCCAAGTGCACACCGACGAGCCCATTCGCTTTAGTCTGACGCGCGCCCCGCGGCGGCCCTCACGCCTCCAAACGCCGTCGCCGATGAGCTCGTACGAGAGCTGCAGCAAAGAGATACCGATGTGTTGATGTTGGCTGCTGCCGGTGTCCGTTCGTTTGTTATTTCCAAAAATCTATTGATTTTGCTGCTGAAAAGGAGTGTTGCTGCTGCCCGTTGCTGGTGTGTGCGAGAGGAATTTGAAGGAATTGAATTGTAGCTCGAAACGGAATCTGAGAGCGTCCGCCTGTGGATCTTGCTGCAGGCCGCCGTGGCGAGCATGTCTAGCAGGGAGCAAACGACCGGAGAAGAAAATGCATATACATATGTCATGTGGGAGTTAATGACCCAGGTTTGACCTGCCACGTCAGCGAAATTTCAAGTCAAACTGTCCCAAGGTTTAAAGTAGACCGGGATTCAACAGTTTGGTGTGCTGATTTCAGGGATTGCAAATTTGGGGTTTGAATTAGCTAAGGCCTAACAGTTCAAGGTTTGTTTTGGACTTTTTCCAAAAAAAAATTACTATATTCATTAGATCAGCTTCCTTGGACATCACGATCAGCAAAAGAAAAGTGGAAGTTGCCTTCCGTGAGATACTCGATGGAAGTATACATAAAAGAAGTGCATCGTAAGTTAGCATGGATTGGTACAAAAAAAATGGTTTTTCTTTTGATCTCTCGGAAATCAAGGCAAGTGGATGTGTTCACGTAACAATAAGGAAAGAGAGCAATTGGGATGTACTTGTACATGCCGTTCGTATCGAAAGAAAAAAATGGATCGGTAAAGCAGTGTACGTGCAAGACAGAATAGGAAGGAGATCCGGAAGGAAAAGTCAGCGCATTGAGTTGTGCTCGACATCTACCATCGGAGGAGTCTGGTTGGTACGTGAGATTATTTCTAGCGGCCCATGTAAGGAAACCGGATTAGAGAAAATACAACAATAGCCGATGCATCGGATCCGTTACCAAAAAAAAAAGTGGATTTACATGCAGCCTGCTGTATGGGTACAGTCCTTTGGTGGAAAAAAAATATGCACTCACGTATACCTTTTGAGTGGGGACAGAAATAAGGCGGAGAAAAAGAAAAAGACACCAGTTTATGTTTTCACAGGCGGTGAACTTGGTTCATTTGGATTCAAGGGGTGCAGGAATTTGTCCTGTTTGTCTTGGGTGATGCACTCAGTTGATCTCCACTATTTCAGATTGCATCCGTGAGCGTATTCAGCTTACTTGGATCCTTGGGGTACAGGAGTCTGTCCTGCTGTGTCAAGGGTGGTTTGCATGGTGCGTTTACAGATGCAATTTGACAGATTATGTGTCTAAGTCATGTTGATGGTGCCAAACATGGATGGCGCCAAGAACAAGTCTAGCTAGCCGAGAGGGAGGATGTGGTGTGGCAGGCAAGCAAGACTTGAGGATGTAGAAGCGTGGCGATATGAAATTTTGACGCCACAAGCGCCGGAGAAGACCTTCTGGCGTTGAGCACAACGCCTTTTGAAGAAAGGGAGGATGATACGGGCATCTACTGGTTAGCACGCTAGGACAATAAACTACGATGTATAATGTCTAAGGCCTGCGAGCCGCATGTGTTGGCCGAGCCTTCTAAATGGGCCGGTTTGTATCCAGTTTGAGTCCAACTAGGTTTAGGTTCGAGTCAGTTTTGGTTTGGGTTTGTCCAACCGACTAGGGGTTGACCTCTTATATAAAGAGAGCCAAGGCCTAGGGTTTGAGGGGGAGTTGAAAATTATGTAGAACTAAAAGTTTCAGGTTACCACCGTCCCTAGGGGATCGGCGTGTAGGCGGCGTTTCGGACGTTCGTCAGTTATCTTTGAAAATAAAGGTGCGAGTGTTCTTGGATCTGCCAAGAGGGTTCGTTCGTGGCTAGGGGGCTCTTGGATCTGGCTAGAGTTGTCTAGCTTGGCGTGAAATAAAGGTGCGAGTGTTCTTGGATCTGCCAAGAGGGTTCGTGCGTTTCTCGCCTAAATCTATCCATGTTCTTCAGGTTACGTGTATCGCTCACGTGATTGGAAGAATAGTTATCTCGGTGGTTCTTGCGGTGAAAGATCTGGCAAACGTCTACATCAGTATGTATAGATACATCTACTTCAGAGTCAATTAAAATGGAACTAGTCATGTTCCCTTTCAATATATTCACATGTATTCGCTAAATGGTGCAACATAGTGTACTCTGTCATCGCCCTGCACCTGTTCCTACCTAGTTGTGTATGACAAATCTCCGTATTTATACAAGTGAACAAGAGAGGATGTAGCCACCGGTGGTGGGTTCTCTCTTTGTGCTATAAGCACCGACAGATGGTGGTGGTCACTCCTCGGAATCAGAGTCCAGTGGGCAACTGCCGTCATCGATCACGGCCAGGGGATCAAACATTTGTGAAGTCGGGTCCATACATCCGCTCGTGATGTCTAGCTTGCACCGGTCTCCTCCCTCTTCGTAGAAACTGCCGATTTCGCAACTCGTGATGACGATGTTTTCATCCGGGAAGATGGCTCTCTCACAGGCGCCCTCCATGCTGAGCTCTGCTGCCAGCCCCTGCAACCAACATCACCAAATTTGTTACTCGATCACTTCCCATATATGACGGCTGCACAAAGATAATACATGCTGAAGTGAGGACAATACACATGTTGAAGCTGGATGAAAGCCTACCTCATTGAAGAAGCTCATTGGCTTGTTGAGCCAGGGTTTGGGGACCTTGAAGTTGAGGGTGTAGTCCCCATCCCATTCGCTTCCATTCGTGAAGGAGAAAACCAGTTTCATGGCTGCACAAGACTACATTAGTTTCTAAAATACTAGTACCATATTTCCTATGAGAAAATCTAGCTAACAGATGTTCACTAACCATGCTGCGGCACTCGTATCCTGATGGTGTATATGGGGGGATCGGCTTTTCCCCTCTCCTGCAGCGTCATCTGCCTCGGCTCGCCGCCACACATGATGGGCTGGTTAAACCCCCCTGCAGATTATCGCCTCGTCAGTTAGCCGTAGATATCGAGGAACAAAACAAATATCTCTTGTTCAAGCACTTTCAACACGAGATGGTATCTGGACAATTTTTTTGCCTACCGTTAAAGGCGATGCCAAACTGGTCGTTAGGTGTCAGTTTGGTCATCCCGGGGTTGTAGAATATCTTGAGCCCCTCTCCCTGCCGCACGCAAACACACCAATGGTTGCAAGGATCAATGGTTAGAATAAAACAAGAATCTTAATAGAATTTCTTTTGCGCCCATGATAAAATCTCAGGAGAAAACTGGTTTCTTATACTGTACATGAACTTGATTTTGGGCTGTCTGCAACGAGCCATGCGAAGTGAAAATTTCCATGTAAAAAGACTTAATTACCGGGGCAGGGGCAGGCCGCTGGTGGTCTTCCAGTAGATGGGTGCCTTTCCTAACTCGAACTCTGCCCACGTCGGAAGCGCGCACCTGAGACCAATAAACACTTTCTGTGAGGAATCAAACCAAACATGGACACATATAAGCTGCCTAGGATTACTGGAAAAGTTAGTTCAGAGAACAGATCACTCCAGGAGTAGTAGTAGGTATCTTACTCCTTGGTCTGCGGCACGGAAGCGGTTTCTGGTTCCGTCGCGGTGGCAGAGGCGGCCGCGCGGACTACGGCTGAGAAGCTCCGGCAGGTGATGACCGTGGCACGCGAAGGCCGGGTACGGCGGCGGTGGAAGGCGGTGGCGCCGCCGCTCAGGCGGGTGCAAGAAGAGAGCGTGGCCATCGTGCCCTTTGATGATATCTTACTTGCTTCGATTTTGCAGGGTATGGTTTAGCTCAGAGATGAGCTTCTTGTGCTCTTTGGAGGCATAAATAAGCGTGGATAGGGATAGAGTGGCTGCGAGTACGCTTGTGTGGTCGGGAGGTGGCAACGACAGGGTGGACTGAGACGGCATTGCTTGATTTTTTCATTGGTTTCGCTATGGTACAAAACAAAGAGAAAAGGTTCTCCCTTCTCCACATACTTTGCCTCCACCTCCACCATGCACTAGTAGTAGTACAACACGGTTGATTTCTCAAGACATAAAAAAGTATCCCAAAAAATATCTGAAGTGTCTTTTTTTTGAAGTTTTCACCGGGAGGAGCAAAGGCTCCCACCTGAATTTCTTTTCGATTAATCACAAGGAAGGGCCGAAAAGAGCCCGAGACAAACGCGCGGGTGGGGGGGGGGGGGGGGGGGGGGTTGCAGCTACGGGGTAGCAAACAAGTTACAGAGTGTGGGGAGTAAGCTGCTGTATCCACGAATCTACATCAGGGCGTAAGGCAGTGGGTAGTCGGTGGCACCAGAGGTGGGCGTCATCTCTTGTGTTCTTGAGTAGGAGCGCGACGGAGGGGGGGAGGTGATTGAAGACCACGCCGTTGCGGTGCTTCCAAAGGTGCCAAAGGCACAGCACTCTGAATGTGGCAGCAGTCCTAGGCGGGATCGAGGGGGGCAGAGGGCAGTCACCAGCATGGGCAGCCTTCAACGTGCAGCCCTGTGCAACGCCGATCACCGTCCAGAAGCGGCGCACGAACGCACAGGTGAAGACGATGTGCTCCGGGGATTCGGTTGCTGCCCCGCAGAGCGCGCACCCGCTCTCATCGACGGCGATAATGTTCTTGTGCAGAAGATTGGCCCGGCACTGGATACGTCCCTGGACGAGCAGCCACACGAAGAACTTGGCTTTCGAGGGGGCGTGGCTCCGCCAAACGAAGTTGAACCACGCCACACGTTCGCCGCCGAGCGTGGACAGCTCATAAAGCGCCTTAGTGTGCAGGCGCTCGTTGGCAAGCCCGCAGAGCGAGCGCGAGTCGACACCTGCAGAGAGCGTGTTGTGCGCGAGCAGGCGCTGCAGCGCACAGAGTTGGGACGTTGTTGTCGGGGTGAGCCTCACGACGAGGTGGGCGCGAACACCGTCGACGGTGACCTGGTGCACAGTTGCAGACCTACCGGTGCAGTGGGTGAACAGCTCTGGCATCGACGTGGCCAGGGAGCCCCCGGGCAGCCAATCGTCAAGCCAGAACGCCGTCGTGCGCCCGTCGCCGATCCGCACCTTGGAGATGCTGCGGTATAGTGGGAGAAGGGCGAGGAGGTCGCACCAGTGTGCCCCGCAAAGGGTGTCTCTGCCAGACGCCTTGTCCAGCGCGGCGCCGCCTAGGCTAGTCCAAACCCAGCGTGGCCACGGCGCGGACGTGTCGGAGAAGAGCCGGTGCAGAACTATAACCTGGAGGCAGCGATTCTGAGGGGAAAGGCACCTGATGCCCAGCCCCCTCATGCTTGGGCCTGCACACCTTCTCCTAGACGACGGGGCACTTGGCGCCGGATGGTCTGTCCCCGGCGGCCCAAAGGAACACGCGGCGCAGACGATCGATGTCTGCGATCACACCAGCCGGGAGAAGGAGGGAGCCCATCGCGTAGGTAGGCAGGGCATCGAGAACAGCGTTGATGAGCACCAGCCGGCCGGCCGGCAAGAGCAGCATGGCGCACCACCCGGATAGGTATTTGTCCACCTTCGCGATGAGAGGGGTGAAGGCGGCAAGACGTAGCTTCATGGCGGAGAGGGGGAGACCGAGGTAGGTCTGCGGAAACCCCTCAACACGGCAGCCCAGCGCGTCCTTGATTTTGATCAGCACGTCATCAGCGATCGGCACGAGCGTGCTTTTGCCAAAGTTGATGTGGAGGCCAGTCGCACGCTCGAACTGAAGAAGGAGCAGGCGCAGTTCCGTCGCCGCGGCAGCACTGGGCAGGGCGCGCCATCCGCAAGTGGATGCTGAAGGACGGAGCTGTTCTTGATCAGGCGCTGGAGGATGTCGGCGACGAGCAAGAAGAGGTAGGAAGAGAGGGGATCCCCCTGACGAAGGCCGCGGACAATGTCGATCCATTTGCAGGGGACGCCATTTAGGAGCGGGAGGAGCTGAGGATCGTGTGGATCCACTCGCACCAGAGCGGAGGAAATCCACGGGCAAGCATCACCTTCCGAGGCAGTCCGAGGACACTGAATCAAATGGCTTAGCAAAATCGAGTTTCAGTGCCACACAGGGAGCACGCCGCCAAAAACAAGTCTGGACGAGCTCACTCGCGTAGATGAAGTTGTCGGAAATGCTGCGCCCTGCTAGGAACCCGGTCTGATCGATGTCAATTAGCTGCGTGATCTGTCGTTGGAGGCGAGTGGTGAGGACTTTGCACACGGCCTTCACCGAGCAATTCTGCAACGAGATGGGGCGGAAGGAGGCCGGGGTCGGCGTGCCCTCGTTCTTGGGCAGGAGGACCACGTGCGCTCTGTTGATCCGAGCAAGGTCGACGTTGCACGCGTGGAATTGCTGGAAGAGGGTGAGCGGGTGGGCTGAGACGTTGTCCCAAGCGGCGCGGTAGAAGCTCGGGCCCAGACCGTCCGGGCCGGGAGCGCTGGAGCGATCCATGGCGTCAACGAGAGTTTTGATCTCGGCCATCGTGAAGGGCTCGAGGAGCGTTTCCGCGTCAACCCGGGGCTCACCGTTGTAGAGCGACGACAGGTCGAAGTCCCACGTGGTGGCCGTGGCCGTGCCCAGAAGGTTGCGATAGAAAGCGTAGAGTACGGCCGCCTTCGGCTCGTGGGACGCGATAAGGACGCCGTCCACCTCCAGCGCCCGGATGCAGTTGCGGCGGTAGCGCTGGGAGGCGCGCGCGTGGAAGAAGGGGTAAGAAAAGATTGTTTAAGACACATTTAAAAAATGACTTAAAATATTGATTTTTCTAGACACTTTCATATAGTGCCTTAAAATGTATTTTTTTAAGGAACTTTTCAAGCCACTTTCTGAAACAGTGCCCGCCATTTTCGAAAAATGTCTCTAAAAATCATATTCTTGCGGGTATTTTTCTAAAGTGGCTCTAACAAAAAAAATGCAGGCACTAACTCAAAAGGTGTCCCTCAAAATCATTTATACGGACATTTTTTTAAAAATGCCTCGGCAAAATGTCCCTAAAAATCGACTACGACATATTGACTTCGTCATCCACTTTGCCTCTACATAGGATGGCCGCGCTCGCGATTTCTTGTGTTTCGTCCAAGGGAAAACTCGACCAGGGTGTGTTTTCCGTCGTCGTTAAGTGCAGCAGAGCTCATCTAGGGTGCGCTCGGTAGCCTGGTGAAGGTCCAACCAGGCTCGCCATGTGAAAGATCCGAGTGATTAGTTGCATGCATTGTGTGTTGGGGTAGGCCAGCACGAACTTTAAACCATCTTCGGACTAGGCCCGTTGAGATCCAATCAGGCTCGCCACGTGAAAGATCCGGGTGATTATTTGCATGCATGGTATGTTGGGCCAGGCCAGCATGAACTTTAAAGCATCCTCGAACCAGGCTTGCTGGCATCCAACCCGGATCGCCAGGTGAAAGATCCGGATGATTAGTTGCATGCAAGGTGTGTTGGGCCAGGCCATCACGGACTTTAAAGCATCCTCGAACCAGGCCCATTGGGATCCAACCAGGCTCATCATGTGAAAACGATCTGTGTGATAACTTGCATGCATGGTGTGTTGGGACAGGCCAGCACGAACTTAAAAACATCCTCATACCAGGCCCGTTGCGATCCAACCAGGCTCGCCAAGCGAAAGATCTAGGTGATTAGTTGCACGCATGGTGTGTTGGGCTAGGCCAACACGAACTTTAAAGCACGCTCGGTCCAGGCCCGCTGGGAACCGTCGAATCGGTTGTTTCTCATTTTCATGCGCTCAGCTCATGCTAGTATGGATACCTGACTCGTTCCCATCTCCCAAATGCATGTTCGTCATTTTCTTGCGCTCAGCTCATGCTAGCATGGAGACAGCTGGAGCTCCCACGCTGCATCGAAAAGGGCGCGGAACAAATTCGGTAACCTCATACTGAAATCTCTCTCCTATTTACACTTTCCGCTCTCACGGCTCTTTACCAAGCCCGCCATTTCCCTTGACTCGGGCTCTCGACTCACTTCACTGAGCAGGTAAGCGGAGGAGTCACCCTACTCCGATCGGCGGCATCAACTCTTACTCGTCTCGGGTTGTCCTCTTTTCCGCCAGAACCACTAAAGGTTGTAAATGATCAAATCCTAACTTTCCATGGTTCATCTTCATGTGATTATCTAGATCTATGAACATAGATTATGTAGATATATTGGTAGAACATGGTAGTGGATGTGTGTTTGGTGCTTCTAGTCCTTAGATCTGTATAGTTAGCTATGTGCTCTTGTAGAACATAGTTTAGCTCTGATCGTTCTTGTGCACATGTGGTAGTGTCATCGTGATTTGTTAACATTTTCTTACGTTTTAGTATGTGTCATCGATTTAGGATATGTTTAACGATGAGTTTAGTCTGTCACGGGTCGCGGTTGGGGACTCGCAGGTCGCATCCTATCTCGATGCCTCACGGACTTTGTCTGACTTTGGTAAGGTCGATCCGTCGCCGATCCCTAGGCTAATTGTGCACGAGCTTGTGAGCTCTGTATGTCGAGACATCGTAGTAGAGTTCATAGACGGGGGGGGGGGGCGCATGAGACTACGGGTAGAGACGTGGGGGGACGTGGAAGCACGACAACCAGAAACACCAAAATTACTCAGGTTCGGTACGGCGCAACTAGGCAACATTCCTGCTCCTGCAATCTCACTAAATCAGGGCTGAAGCCTGAAGTATACAAAGTACAATGTGAGTAGGGTTTCGCTAACTCGGCGAGGATAAACTTCTCGGCGATTTGGCTTCTAGCTATTTGTCTGTGTTTCGTCTCTCCCGCCCGGCTTTATATAGATAGCCGGGTTAGGGCTTACAGAAAGAAAACCGAGAAGACTACGGAAAGTATCTAACTTGGAAAGGAAGGAATCTATCTTCTACTCCAAGCCGCGCCACTTTGGGCCGTGGTCTGGGTTCTTCTAGAATTCGGCTTCTGTGCGTCAGCTTACTAGGCCGTCTAATGGGCTGTAGTCCATTACCAACAGGCCACCCTGGTAATCCAGCTCTTTAGACCAATGCCGGATATACCCCTAATCGGTATATATCCGACAGTAGCCCCCAAGAAGAATTAAGACTTCATTCTGCCACCTTTCGTCACTTTGCATTCTTTTCCGAGAAATGTTGGCGCTTTAACTCGATTCTTTTTTTTCCCAAAACTTCATAACAGATAACTCGGATTTCATCAAAATCCGCCTTTTTCTTCCACGAGCCTTCGTGGAGAAGGAATTTCCTGATGTATAACTCAAAACTCGGATTTACCAGAATCTGGCTTTTCTTCCATGAGCCTTCGTGGAGAAGGAACTTCGTGATGTCATCGATGAAATCGTGCTGACATCACGGACGTTTGGGTTCAGTCAAAACCCTGCAACGTATCTCCTGGCAGATTCTTGCGGGAAACGAGGAGATAGCAGTTATCACTTTATCTCTTCATTTCCCGTGAATCTCAGGCGTGACACGCGTCAGCGATCCAACGGCTAAAATAGCCGTTGCAACGAATCTCAGCGCATCCCCGGCTATAAATAGCCTCCTCGGGGTCTCCGGATACCCTTCCGCTTCATCTCCCTCCTCGAGCCCCCCAGCGCCATAGCCAGAACAGAGCCTGAGCTCGAGCAAGTGAGCAGAGAGTTATTTCGCCTTCAAGAAAAAACCATCGGAGGATCCGGCTCACGGCCGTGCCGGCCGAGAATGGTTGACGTAGAATCTCCCCGCGCCGCGGACGCGACCAACGCTCCCCTGGGCATCGAGACAATCATCAATGACCTCGACCCGCTGCTAGACTCCCCCATCCGCGCCGCCGAAAGCACGCCGGAGGGAAACACCGGCGATCCGGCCCGCGGGATCTACCTCCCGCGGCCAAGAACGTCACGTCATCGTCTACCGCACCTTCTCCGCCTCCCGTCACCGAGTCCGCGGAGGGGACCACCACTCTCGGTGGTGAAGAGGTTGTGCCTCCGGCGCCGCCGGAGTTGAAGAAGACGCGGAGGAAAACTCCGGGAATTGGAGCCACTTCAATGTTGTGCCATCCCTTCTTCCGTCAATGGAGAAGGAAGGATACATGCTCAAGGACAAATGGGGGTACGAAGAGGACGACTCCAAGCCACTGCCAAAAGCCGGAGAAAGGGTTCTCCTTGCCTCTCACGTCAACAGAGGTATGGGTTTCCCACCTTCCGCCTTTTTCCTACAAGTCCTTGACCACTACAACATCCAACCACACAACCTTCCTCCAAATTCTATTATGTATGTTGTCGGGTTTCAAGACCTTTTTGAAGGATACTTAGGAATAGAACCTAGGTTAGACTTCTGGCAATATTGTTTTGGAGTCAAGCGCAACCCTTCTGAGGGCGCTCTCCCACCTGTGGGACCATCTCCTTCACCCTTCGTAGGTTTAGGGAAGACTGATCCCAAAAATAAAAACCTCGGAATCCGTCAAATTCTGGACGGGTTCCTTCTTTTACCATGAAGATTTCACGTTTCCTGGAAAGGAGACAGGAATTCCACCTTTCGATAATTCCGCGGCTACCCCTCAAGATAATTGGGCCGTAGACGCGGTCCAAAGTCTGCCAGGAGATCTGATGAGGATCAAGCGGCGCAACGCCAAGCTTGTATCTGCCACTGCTCCTCTCACCGGCACAGACACAGTTTTGTGCTGGCTCGGAAGGCGTATTCAGCCATTAGCCTATCGCAGAAAATGGCTAATGTGCCAATACTCGGGCCCGGAGGACGCGATGAGGACGATGGACAAAAGCGTTCTCGAAGAAGTACTTCAAGAAGCGGCTGAATCAACTGGTCTCAACTCGAGACCAGTATGAAGAAACCAGGGAAATGTATCTTGCTGGGAAACCAGCTCCAAAGGTAGATTTTTTCCCCTTTAGGACATTTCTCGCCTTTCCTCTTTCTCGAATGTTTTGTCTTACCCGGACCTTGTCTTTTTTGACAGATTACGACTCTTCCTGACTCGGAGCTTGCCTCTGACGCTGAGTTGGACGCTCTGCATGCCAACTTTGCAGGCGGTCGGAAGCGCAAGAAGCCTTCCGCCACTCATGAAGTCGTCGACCTTGACGACGTCGCCGTCGCAACATCCAGGTTAGAAATCCCGGGTTTTTCCTATGCTTTTTATTGCATGCATTTTTGTTTCTCGGATTCTTATTTCTCGTACTTTCTTTCCTTTCCTCTCCAGCCTCGCTCCTACCACCTTGAAGCCAAAAGGCCGAAAGAAACATAAGGCGGTGGTTAGGAGAGGAGCACAACCGTCTCCTGCTGCAGCTCCCGACACTCCAGTTGCCACAGGAGAGGAGAACTTGGCTGCAAGGGAGGGAGAATACCCCTTGCAGTCCAGCCAGCCCGTTGCGTCCGAGTCGGACGCGAGGGAAAGGCGGAGCCAGAAACGGGAGGTCCTTCACATATTTCAGAGGAGGAGCCTATCCCGACGTTTGACAAAGAGTTCAAGGTAAAAGAAGAGCCCTTTGACAAACACGGGTATATCCATCCGTGGACGACAAAGTACTTCGCTCCAGCTCACTTAATCCGTCCTTGGCTGCAAGACGGACTTATTGTTAGGAATAACTTCGTATTCTCGTCTCGGCAGATTATCCAAGACGGCTTTTGCCACGTCGGGATTCTCTTTGCAGAATATGCAAAGGAGTTCAACGAGAACCTCTCAAGTCTTCAAAAAATGAGCCAGGTAATATCTCTAGCCCCCCAAGCATTTGCCAAATGTATTCTTTTTTTACTTAATGCTTTTATCATTGACCTTGCTTGTTTTTTTTACGTTAGCGGTGTGTCTCTTTTCCATGTTTCAGCAAACTGCCAAAAATATCAACATGGAAATTTTTAACAAACTTACCATCAAGAATAAGGAGGTGAAAACTCTACTCAACATTCTTGAAGAGAAATATTCGGAGCTGGCCCCCGTTCAGCGTAAGCTGGATGAATCGGTAAGTAAGTTTTTCATTCTTTCACATCGCTATTTCTGTGAAGATTTTTCTAAGTCAATTTCCGAGTTTTAACTCTTCATTTTCCTTGCTTTTCAGCTTCTTTGGCGAAAGCCAAGCAAATAGCTGAAGATGCCGGCAATGTCGAAAACCTCCGTTAGGAGAACATGGAACTTCACAAGATCAACGTGAAGCTCCAAAAAGATGTGGAGGGCAGCCAGCTGGCTATCGGTATTGCCGAGTCCAAGGCTTCTAGCCAGGCCGAGAAGGACAAGGCCACCATCCAGGACGTGGAGAATGCCCTAAGTCAACGCCTTGAAGAAAGTGTTGAAATGGACAGGATTCTTAGTAAGTTTATAACACTTTTACCGGACTTTTTCTTTTTCCTCCTCTGTTTTTTCTAACTTTCCTTTGCTGGTTTAAACAGAGGGAAACCCCTTGCTTACCCAGATTGATCGAATCCGGGCTTTTGGGAGAGTCTTCGCCGCGCTGAAGTCCACGGGGATGTTACTTATCAATAAGTACATTGCCGACAAAGCAGGAGAACTCTCGGAAGTTAGCAAACTCCCGGAGGCGATCGAGGAGGTGGCGAACCGGAAGGAGTCCTGGTTTCGCTCCGCCGCTCATGGTGGTGCACGCATGGCCCTTGGGCTCATGCGTATGTACTATACTACCGCCAATTCTTGGCGCGTGGCGACCTGTATCCCTCAAGGATACACGGACACTCAGCGGGCCAGCATCTTCGTCTCTGCCAAAGGCCATGCTACGAAGATAGCGCATATGGTGAACATCTCCACCTTCTACCTCGAGGAGGAAGTTCCGACAACTCCTGAGAATTCCAGCAGCGAGGATGAGGACTCGGATCCCGAAGAGGCCGCTTGAATCCTTGCCAGATGGCAGGCAAAAAATAGAAGCATTACTATTCTCTCAATGTAATATCATTGTAATGCTATCTATCATTTGTATAAACAAGTATCCCTCTTTTGCAGTAAAGTTTTAAGTCTTTGCAAGATTTTTCGGGTTTTAATTCCTTTTCCTTCTAAGTTCTCTGGTTTACATGTTTTGACTGTCCTTAGTGTTGAAATGGCTCGATAGCATTTAATCTTCATGCCAAGTGATTGGGTTTAACCTATCAGTCAAAACTCGGAAACATGGATTGTACTAAGGCATTTTTACTTACTAATTTCAGTGACCCGACACAAAACAATCATATAATATTTAGGAAAAAGTAAGGAATTTTGAAAATGTATGAAACTCAGGAACGCAGGCACAATCTGTTTTCCTTAAGCCTCCTTAGGCTGAGAAACATTCAGTTTTATAACTCCGAGCACGCAGGCACAATTTGGGTTAACATTGAGTATTTTGAAAGATCATTGGGAAATAGATAAAGACGGACTTATGCTTTTTACAAGAATAGACAGATAAAACAGTAATGCATTAATTCCGACAACTTTATTTCATGATCTCAAAGATGTTTACATAGAAATTGAACTAAGTGTAGAAGGGACGTAACTGCTGGATGCTCCATGGTCTGTTTGTCTCTCCTAGTTCGACATCTATCTTTCTCTTTCTTTTGCGATTTGGACGTTTGGGATCATCTTCCGTGTCCCGAATATCTACAAGATAATAAGATCCATTTTTCATAGCCTTGCTAATGACAAATGGTCCCTCCCAAACTGGGGCTAATTTGTGCTTCTTTTCCTGCATCAATCTTAGCACTAGGTCACCTTCCTTGAAAGAACAATGCCTGATTTTATGACTATGGTATCATCATAATCCTTGCTGATAGATGGCGGATCTTTGAAGCACAAGATCGTGTCCTTCTTCAAAAAGATCGACGGCATCATGTCGTGCGTTTTCGGCATCAGAGTCATCGTAAGCCTGCACTCTTGGGCTATCATGGAGCATGTCCGTTGGAAGCACTGCTTCTGCGCCATAAACAAGAAAAAACAGTGTTTGCCCTATTGATCTATTTGGTGCCATTCGAATACTCCAAAGCACGGAAGGCAATTCTTCTACCCATGCTCCAGCTGCTCTGTGAAGAGGAGATTCGAGTCTTGGGTGTATTCCTTGTAGGATTGAGCTATTCATTCTTTCAACCTGCCCATTGGATTGTGGGTGTGCCACAGATGCAAGATCTAGGCGTATTTGATGGAGGGATGATAACCCGGTAGGCCAACACCAAGGAGTAACTCGGTCCAAAGGACGCTGCGCAAGACCCGGCTTAGGATAAAGGAGTTTCTAGAAGGCCCAGGAACGTAGGCCTCGTAACCCGGATTATGGGTTCCGACAAGGAAGTTTAGGGTTTGTAAGCAGTGTCCGTGTAGGATTCAGAGTACGCCTTGGAGAGTAGGCCAGGGGGTCCGGATATTATATAAGCCGGCCCCTAGGGTTAGACTAAGAGAGATCCAAGAGTTCGAGCAATATCGCTAGGTATCGAGTATCCAGTGTAACACGAGAGTTGAGTTAATATATTTAGATCGGAGACTCGGCGACTTGATTGCCGGCTACCAGATCGCATATCATCATGTTTTCCCTTGAGCTAAACCCTCTCCCAAACACCAGAGTCGATTTGCCCCAAGACAAGTTACCCCCGGTAACGTCTGCCTTGATTATCCCACGACAGTTGGCGCCCACCGTGGGGCCTACGTCCAAGGGTGTTTACATCACGGGAGAAGCTCGGAAGAACATGGAGAACCTTGTCATCGGCGAGATCTACACCGACCCCAAAGGAGAGAAGATGGTGGACGATTCCGGCTGGGGGCCAGAGTCGGATCTGCTCGAATCCAGTTCTGTCGTGACAATCGGCCAGATCAACGTCTTCATCGGCATGGTACGTACGTCCGGTTCAATCCCTGACGATTTCGGATTTGATTCTGTGTCAGGGGAGGCCACCTACGTTCAATCAGATGGAGAAGAATCGGTCGGGACGGTAGACCCGACAGAAGAGCCCACCACGAAGAGGGAACATCCGGAGGAGCCGGTATGGACCCCGCGTGGCCGGGTTATGAGAGAAGACGATACCGAGTCTATCTTGCATCTGCTGGAGGACCGGTACGAGGAAAACAGCAGCGAAGAGGAAGAGTACGAATCTGCGCCAAGCATTGTGCGCCAGGTTGCGGTTTACACGGCTCCGGCGACCAATCTTAATCAGGGGAACGTGACCGCGGCCACGGGAGCAGCACAAGCATTGGCCCAGCAGCAAGGTCCGGTTGACGAAAACCCGGTTCTCACCCGGGTTGACGGAGAATCGGCATCAGTTACCAGTCATGCGGCGGACAGTGAGTTGCAGGCAAACACGTTTGGATATCTGGCAAACCGGACGCCAGGGGCGGGTCCTTCAAACCCGCAACACCCGGCCCTATTCAACAACAACTTGATTCTCGATCCAACTGTTCTAGCTACAGTTATCACTCCGAAAAACGCGGCGGAACGTGTTAGAGATCTGGATGTAGCCCGTCGTGCATTGGAGCAACAGAGAAGGCAAGTAGAAGCAGAAAGGCAAGGGATGGCCACGCGCCAACGTGAGCTGGATGCATTGGAAACCCGGCTCCGAGAAGAAACAACTAGGGTACGTCAAAGGCATCAGACCAGATTACCGGCAACGGGTGGAGTTTATAAACCCGGCCACGCTATTCATCACGCCTCAGGATCAACCGATCCCAGCGGCAAACCAAGGAATTGTACATCAACCCGCAACCGGGAGAAGCACAGCCGGCAAACATACAAGCCGGGTTACCCATATTGCAGACTGGAGTCACCGTCGGCAATACATTACCACCACCACCACCATCACGATTTCGCACACCAGCAGGTCACTACAACAACCCCATGGATAATGTGTACGCAGCAACACTCGCATTGAATCAAATCCCGTGAGAGAGTCACCCCACGCGGAGGAGACCCGGCGGGCGATAGATCTATTGCGCACTGCGGTAGCGCAGCAAGTTAATTACCCGGATCACAGAAGTGGAATGCATGGGACACCATATATCAGCCACGAGGCAATACCGGCAATATCCAGACAAGTTCAGCGCGGCGGAGGGAAGAGCAGCAGCAAATGCCGCCTCCTCCCCGCGTTCAGGAAGTACCAGCACCATCAGCGGCAAGCTATCGTGGATAGTTCCAGAGCCAGGAGGGGCGGCCGGGTCTGCGGTGCATGGGCCCCAGCAGTACCGCGTCCAGCCGCACCTCCCGCAGGATCACACGTTTCCGAGTAAGGCCGTTCCGACTAATCTCGTTGGGCCTAAGTGTCTGTCGGATAACATCAGGGCTGAGCCTTACCCGGATAAATTCAAGGAACCGGGTAAAGTTGTGAATTATGAGCCGACTATGGATCCAGAAACATGGTTGAGCAGTTATGAGATGGCTATGTCGATTCGCAATGCATCCGAAAATCTTCAAGCCAAGTTCATGTACTTAATGATGTCAGAAGGAGCAGCAAAGTTATGGTTCAATAATCTACCAGAGGGATCTATCAAGTCATGGGAGGAGTTGAAAACTGCATTTATCAAGCACTTTCATGGGACGTGCAGAAAGCTATTTACTATTGACGACCTAGAGCGGTGTGTCCAAAAGAAGGGAGAATCGGCGCGCAGCTGGGTGCGCCGGGTTATGGAAATACTTCACTCATCTCCAGATATTCAGCCCAAGGATGCGTTACAAGCTATGGCAAAGACGTGCAAGTACATACCTTTAGTGCAAAAGTTAACTCGCATGAAATCTAGTCGAAATGCTTCAGAGGTTACGATGGAAGAGCTAATGGATGCATGCAACAAACACGCTGCAACGGATACTACAGAAGAGGACGTCGATGACAAGAAAGCAAAAGCAAACACAAGTAATAGTGGGAGAACCGCCAATGGATCAACGCCGGGTAACAATGGAGGTAACAATGGGAACAACCAGAACAAGCGCCCGTTTGAGGGAGGCTCCGAGTTTGTCGCTAGCACAGAAGCCGGGTCTTCGAGACCTAGGGCAGAAGGAAATTTCAATACTGGAAATCACAACTGAGGAAATTATCAAGGGCCGCCAAGGCCGGGTAACAATTGGGATATCTTCAGAATGGCGTGCCCAAAGCCCAGCAGGAACGGTAGGCCGGCTAACCACTCATTGGAGCAGTGCGCGGACCTACAGAGATGGAAGAACGAGGAAGTAAACAGAGCCATGCGGGGTGCAGGTCGGGGAGGAGGACCGGGTCCGGGTGGAAACCCGGGCAACGGCCCACCCCCAGCCGGTAACCCGGCAGGAGGAAATCCGGGTAACAACCAAGGGGAGCTGGAGGTTTCCAACCTAACCCCAAGCAATTGGGACAATATCACGTGCATACCACAGGAACTTCTAACAAGGATAAAAAGATACTGAAACAAGCGGTAAACTCGGTTTCCTCGGCTGTTCCGAGATACCTGAGATGGTCGGAGCAGGATGTAACGTGGAGCAGAAAAGATCACCCGGAAAGGATAGAACACCCGGGAGTCTTAGCATTGGTGGTTGCACCCCAAGTCAATGGTTATGAGCTGAAAAGGGTCCTAATGGACGGTGGAAGTAGCATCAATATCTTGTATTGGGAAACCTTTCTACGCATGGTTCTCAAGGAGTCTCAGCTACAGAAAAGTTCGACAGTTTTTCATGGGATTGTGCCGGGTCACTCAGCGTGCCCCGAGGGAAAGATCACATTGGAGGTAGCTTTTGGAGAATCGAAGGATAATTACCGAGTCGATGGCTTACTTTCGAGGTGGTTAAGTTGCGCAGTCCTTATCACGCGCTATTCGGAAGGCCGGCTGATGCTAAGTTCATGGCCAGGCCGTGTTATGTGTATCTACAGCTAAAAATCCCGGGTCCCAAGCAGACCATCACCATACATGGGAGCCGGGATATAGCAGCTGAGTGCAACGAAGGAGATGCAGCCATGGCGGAGCAAGCTTGCAGAAAAGAGGAACTCAAGTATTACCGGTCTCAAGTAGACTCGGATGATAGAACAGCGTTAAAAAGGCCGAATACTGAAGATGAGAGAGCAAAGTTCAAGGCAGCACAGGACACCAAGATGGTAGCTTTTGTCGAGGGTGATCCCTCTAAGCAATTTGCTATAGGATCTAACTTGGACAGCGAGCAGGAGAAAGCACTTGTGGAGTTCATTCGTTCAAATCAGGATGTGTTCGCCTGGACGCCTAGCGATATGCCGGGTATCCCCACCGAGTTGGCAGAGCACAGTTTGCACGTCGATCCCAAGTCCAGACCTGTGAAGCAGGGCTTGAGAAAGATGAATGAGGAAAGAAGGAAAGCTATAGGAGAAGAAATTGCTCGGCTGCTGACAGCCGGCTTTATCATGGAAGTATTTCACCCGGACTGGTTAGCAAATCCGGTTCTCGTGATGAAAAAGACCAACGAGTGGAGGATGTGCATTGATTACACGAGTCTCAACAAACATTGCCCAAAGGATCCGTTTGCACTACCAAGGATAGATCAGATCATAGACGAAGTGGCTGGAAGTGACCTATTATGTTTCCTGGATGCATATTCCGGGTATCACCAAATCAAGCTCAAGAAGGAGGATTGGGAGAAAACATCATTCATAACCCCTTTCGGGGCCTTTTGTTACAAGACCATGACATTTGGATTGAAGAACGCTGGCGCAACCTATCAACGGTGCATTCAGAAGTGCTTTGAGGACCAAATTGGACGCAACGTCCACGCTTATGTAGACGATGTGGTGATCAAGACCAGAAAGGCGGAGACATTTATTGATGATCTAAAGGAAATGTTCAAGAACTTGAGAAGGTATCAGATGAAACTCAACCCGACGAAGTGTGTATTTGGAGTTCCAGCCGGGAAATTACTTGGCTTTATCGTTTCCGAGAGAGGAATTGAGGCAAATCCGGATAAAATCAAAGCTATCCAAAGTCTGAAAAAGCCGGAAAATTTGAAGCATGTTCAGAAACTCACAGGGTGCATAGCCCTGAGCCGGTTTATATCCAGACTCGGAGAGAAAGAAATACCCTTGTACCGGCTCTTGAAAAAATCCGATAAATTCGTTTGGGATCAAGAGGCGGATGAGGCGTTCGAGGCACTAAAGAAGCAACTATCTGAAGACACAGTCCTAGCAGCCCCGGGTCCTAAAGAGCCTATGCTGCTATACGTAGCAGCTGCCCCCCGAGCGGTTAGTGCAGTGGTTGTTGTGGAGCGTAAAGAGGATGGGAAAGATCACCCGGTCCAGAGGCCGGTTTACTACGTCAGTGAGGTATTATCAGAGGCAAAACAACGCTATCCACATTGGCAAAAGCTGGTTTTCGGGGTGTTCATGGCCAGCCGGAAATTGAAGCCATATTTTCAGGAACACCCCATAACAGTGGTGAGCTCTATACCAATGTCGGATATCATCAGAAACTCAGACGCAACAGGTAGAATAGCCAAGTGGGCGATCGAGATGGGGGATTATCATATCAACTACGAGCCAAGGTCAGCAATCAAATCTCAAGCTCTAGTCGATTTTATTAACGATTAGACACACACAGGCATGCCCACCATGGCTCCAAACTCCGAGTCCTGGATAATGCACTTTGATGGCTCCAAGCAATACGAGGGGTCAGGAGCCGGAGTGGTGCTAACATCACCCAAAGGAGACAAGTTGAGTTACGTGCTGCAGATTCACTTTGATTGTTCCAACAACGTGGCCGAGTATGAGGCCTTATTGCATGTCTTAAAGGTAGCCAAGGAGATGAACATTAAGAGGATACGATGCTTTGGAGATTCGGACCCTGTGGTACAGCAGGTCTCAGGAACTTGGGATAGAAAAGATGCAACTATGGCAGCATACCGCAGAGAGGTCGATAGGGTTGCTAGGTGTTTTTCCGGGTATGAGGTGGATCACATAGACAGAAGAAAAACGAGGCAGCAGATACACTCGCCATACTCGGCTCGCGCAGAGAGCCGGTTCCACCTAATGTTTTCCTGGATGAACTATGGCGACCATCAGTTAAAACCGAGTCTGAGGAAGAACTGGCAAATCAAGACCCGGATTTGGAACTCGCCACAGTACGTGTTGTTCCCGAGTGGACAGAGCCGTTCCTGGCCTACCTATCGCGGGGCGAGTTACCACAGCAGGAAGTATTAGCAAGAAAAATTCTGAGGCGAGCAAGGATATTCTATCATCAATGAGGAGTTATACAAGAGAAGTACAGCAAGAGTCTTTTTACGCTGTGTAGCACCAGAAGAAGGCCGACAGATCCTCAAGGAAATCCATGAAGGTGATTGTGGGCATCATGCATCCACAAGATCCCTTGTGGCCAAAGCTTATCGACATGGTTTTTTCTGGCTCACGGCCCTAGCAGACGCGGAGCGCTTGGTGGCAAGGTGTGACGGATGTCAAAGGTACGCTCGCCAAACCCATGTGCCGGCTATGGAACTACGGACTATCCCGTTAACCTGGCCGTTCGCTGTTTGGGGTATGGACATGGTTGGCCCCTTTCACATGTCACCTTGCAAAAAGACACGTCTCTTGGTGGCTATTGATAAGTTTAACAAGTGGGTCGAGGTTATGCCAGTTACCAACTGCGAAGCAATTACAGCAGTCAAGTTCCTGAAAAAGATTATCTATCGGTTCGGGTATCCCCACAGCATAATTACCGACAATGGAACCAACATGTCCCTTGGCGAGATGGAGAAATTTTGTGGTAACAACGGAATCCGGCTTGACATAGCTTCAGTGGCCCATCCACAGGCTAATGGACAAGTGGAGAGGGAAAATCAAGAGCTGCTTCGTGGATTAAAGCCACGATTGCGAGTCCCGTGTATCAGAGCTGCTGGTGCATGGGTCGAAGAATTACCTGCAGTGGTTTGGGGTATCAACACAACACCTAACATATCTACTCAGATGACACCGCTTTTCATGGTTTATGATGCAGAGGCGGTGTTGCCGAGTGATATCATCCATGACTCGCCTCGAGTGTCGGCTTACGTCGAGTTGGAGAACGAGAAGACCCGGCAGGACGCCGTGGATATGTTAGAAGAGCATAGGGAACAAGCTTTGGAGAGATCAGCCATATATCAGCAGGATCTGCGGAGATATCATAGCCGGCGCGTGAAAACCCGGGTCTTCCAGGAAGGAGACCTGGTTCTGCGCCTGGTACAGTCTAAGGAAGGAAAACACAAGTTATCACCACCATGGGAAGGATCGTTTATCATAAGTCGGAATCTGCACAATGGATCATATTACTTGATAGATGCAAGGGAAGAGTCGGCTACGGTTAACGACACCGCTCATACCACTTCATCTATGCAAGAGAGAGAAAGACCATGGAACGTAGCTCAGCTGCGTCCCTACTATACCTAGTATAGACTAGACTCACAAGTGGAATTACACGATGTAACAGGCAGCAGGTTTCAGACGCACTCTTTTCCTATCCAGGGTACCTAAGGGGACTGGAGGGTTTTTAATGAGGCGGCCTGCTGACCTAACTTTCTCATATCAATAAAGAGATGGTTAAGCATTATATCTTTTTTACATGTTTTATCAAATTTTATTTTTCTGTTATGTTTTTTACGTTTCTTCCAGGTAAGTATTATTTATTGTTTTCTTAGTACATTAGTTTCTTTAGTATGTTGCATATATTTAGGTCTTGGGGGCTGATTGCTTGAATAGCACAGTTACAAACTCAAAGACCCGGCCACGATGCCTATGAGTTATAAGGGCCGATTACTCGCAAACGAGTACGGCTGCAATCTTATAACCGGACAAAGGAGCCAAACTTCCTTGACTTTTCTTACTTAAGCTCGATGTGACTCGGACTAAAGTGGCATGCTTTGCTCGCTTACGATTACAATCAGCCATGATGCCTAATGGGACTTGCCTGACCCTGTTTTCGTACAGATGTAACAACATGATTATCCACGCGAAAACCGGCTTACAGTACAAGAGAGTCAAAAGGGTCATCTAAACCACAAGTTATGCAGAGTACAGGGTTAATAGCCGAAAACTCAAAGTTTATTAAGCATAACTTCAAAACCTATGTGAAACGGCTCTAGGTTTTGGGCTTAGCAGAAACAACTTGTTTTCCTTGAAAGACCTCACATCCCTAGACTCGGAATTTCGGGTCTTGGGGACTGGGGATTTTGAAAAAAAAAGAAACAAGTTTCTTAGCTGCTAAAATCGAAAAACCCAAACATCCGAGTCTTGGGGACTTGGGGACTTAGAGAAAAGTCCACCTGTCAAAACCCACGAGACTCGGAAACCGAGTCTCACAAAAGGAACCATAAAGAAAGTCGGAATATCAAGAATGAGTGAAGCTCCAAAAGCAGACAAGTATCAGATTCATCCAAAGGCCGGAAGGGCCACGAAAGCTATTAAAGTTTCATAATGTATTTACATGATGCGATGGTAGTGTCAAAAGTGCACATGTGCACTATCAAAAGAATATCTGTTTTTAGAAGGGCATCGAGCGAACAAGGTATTAGGATGGCATCAGATAATAATTTACTCGGCCTCCTGGGTCGGGTCCACATCCTTACCCTTGCCCTCCGAGTCTTGGTCTTGGGTTTGCTCCTTAGAAGCGTTCCCAGCATCATCATCCGGATTTTCCGCATCAGGACAAACAGGCGGACGGACAGCTAGCGTAGAGGAAGTTGGTGCTGATTCTAAGTCGGCTTCCCTCTTTGCGGCTTCCTCCCTCCTCCTGGCCAAGTCAGCATTCCACTTTTCCAAAATGTCAAATGGCACGGGCGTGTCTTCATTCACAGCTTTGTCCTCAGCGTTGTATGGAGACATAAACCTACTCAAGTCCATACTATCGGCAAGAGTGGTTGCCGAGTGATGTACCTCGGTTTGTACGGCCTTGAAGTCCTTGGGGGAAAACCTCGACCCATCTGCCTTGAATTCTGGAAACCCGGCCACCACCATTGCCGGCTCAAGCTTAGGAAAGTAAGCTTTCGCCAGCATAAGTCCCTGGGTCATCCCAACCCGGCATGCCGAGCGTTTCCAGAGCTCAATCCATGCAGGGACAGTAGAACATGCATGTATTAGGGTCCCCATACCCGGATAGAGTTCAGTCGGCCACTGAATGGCGTCTAGGATCCATTTGGTGCCGGCGTAGAACTTCCGGAGGACATTCTTCAAATTCTTTACCTTTTGAATATCATCTTCTTCTGAGGGCGCAAGGTTGGAAGCTGCAATACAAACAACAAAGGTTACATCAAAGTATTCCGGGTATCATGTATCAAGAAAACAAAAAACCAAGACACGAACCAGTAAGTAACAAAATCTCACCAATGAGGACACGATAAGTGTCGGCAACTTGAGCTGATAGCTTCTTCAGCGCAGCTTGAGCAGTGGTGTATTTCTCTTTGTATTTCGTGACATCTTTCTCCAAGGCTGCCACCTCAGCCTCAAGTGCTTCTCTTAGCTTTACCTCGGTGTCCAGGAGTTTTTTGGTCTTGGCCAAAATCTCCTCGGACCGAGACGCCTGCGCCTAAAGGAATGGAAAGTTAAACATTAGTCGGATATCGCAATCAGCCGAGTATTGAAAGGAGTACCGAGTGTAACTTCGACAAGTTAGACTCGGAACTTGGGGACTAGGTGGATACTATGAGATATCAATTAACGTACCTGATGCTCCACGGCCATGCGCTCTAACATGCTGCTCTCTGAGGCCTTCATGGCGAGGAGGGCGCTCATCATTTGGTTGAAGGAGTGGTTGCCCAAATTGGAAGACCCGGGGTCTTGGTAACTCGGAGTGGGAGTTTTCTCCTTGGCAGGGGAAGGCACCCGAGTCGTCCGGATATCGGAGTTGGTGCGCCTCCTCCCGTGCCCAAGACTGTGGCCTCTTCCTCCTCGCGTGCATGTGAGGCTATCGGGGTACTCGGCTTCCTGATCAGCCGGGTTTGTTGGTGGCACTTGTTGTTTTTCTTCGCCGCCAGCTGCAGCCGTCATATCATCAATCGGGTTCTCCTTACCCGGATCATCGGTCTCCATATTTTCCTGGTCACTGATAGTGACCGTGGCTCTGTGGGCAGTATAAGTAAGCGGTCAGCATTGAACTGGAGAAAATTATGGAAAGGTGATAGAACATCAGGACAAGAACTTTACCCGGGATTCACCGTGAAATCCGAGGGGAACGCGTTGCTGGACCCGGATGAAGCTGATAAATATCAAGAAAGTAAGGCATGGAACTGCCCTGCTAAAGGATGATTTGGAAAGGAAAAACTTCGATATTTAGGAAGAGATTGAAAAATACCAGCGCGTCGAGGAGGGGATGATGGAATACCCGGGTTAAGTGTGGATTCACCCGGAAAGTTCCGAGTCATTCTACGCTTGGTCACGAGCGGATCCTTCAAGTACGGTGATGGAGGGATAATAACCCGGTAGGCCAACTCCAGGGTGTAACCCGGCCCAAGGGACTCAGCGCAGGATCCGGCTAAGGATAACGAAACTTCTGGAAGGCCCAAAGTTTGTAGGCCTCGTAACCCAGATTGTGGGTTGCGGTAAGGAAAGCTAGGGTTTGCAAGCGGTGTCCGGGTAGGATTCAGGGTGCGCCTTGGAGGGCAAGTCAGGGGGGTACGGTGCTTTATAAACCGACCCCTAAGTCTTGTTTAAAGAGATCCAAGAGTTCTAGCAATCTCGCCTAATATCGAGTATCCAGTGTAACCCGCAGTTTGAGTTATTATCTCGAGATCGGAGATTCGGCGACTTGGTTATCGGCTATTAGATCAAAGTTCATCATCATGTTTTCCTCTGGGCTAAACCCTCTCCCAAACGCCTGTGTCGTCTTGCCCCAAGATCAGTTACCCCCGGTAACGTCTGCCGTGATTATCCCACGACAGTTGGCGCCCACCGTGGGGCCTGCGTCCAAAGGTGTTTACATCACGGGAGAAGCTCGGAAGAACATGGAGAATCTCGTCATAGGCGAGATCTACGTCGACCGCGAAGGAGAGAAGATGGTGGACGATTCCGGCTGGGGGCCAGAGTCGGATCACCTCGAATCCGGATCTGTCGTGACAATCGGCCGGATCAGCGTCTTCATCGGTATGGTATGTACTTCCGGTTCGATCCCTGACAATTTTGGATCTGATTCTGTGTCAGGGGAGGCTACCTATATCCAATCAGATAGAGAAGAATCAATTGGAACAACAGATCAGATAGAAGAACCCATCACGAAGGGGGAACAGCCGGAGGAGCCAGCATGGACCCCGCGTGACCGGGTCGGTGGAGAGGATGATACCGAGTCTATCCGGGATCTGCTGGAGAACCGGTATGAGGAGAATAACAACGAAGAAGAACAGCATGAATTCACACAAAGCATCGTACGCCGAGTTGCGGTCTACACGGCTCCCGCGGCCAACCTCAACCAAGAGAACGCGATCGCGGCCGCAGTCGGGGCGGCTCAGGCATTGGCCCAGCAGCAGGGCGCGGCTAACGGAAACCCGGTTCTGGCTCGGGTTGATGGAGAATCGGCATCGGTGACCAGCCGCGCAGCAGACGAGGAGTTGCACGCAAATACGTTCGGATTCCTGGGAAACCGGACACCAGGGGCGGGTCCTTCGAACCCGCGTCACCCGGCCCTATTTGATAATAATCTGATCCCAGATCCCACGGTTCTTGCTACGGTTATCACTCCAGAAAACGCAGCAGAACGTGTCAGGGATCTGGTGTGGCTCGTCGTGCGTTGGAACAGCAAAGAAGGCAAGTGGAAGTTGAGAGACAAGGGATGGTTACACGTCAACGCGAGCTGGATGCAGTGGAAACCCGGCTCCGAGAGGAAACATCTAGAGTACATCAAAGGCATCAAACCAGATTACCAGCAACGGGTGGGGTTATTAATCCGGCTGCTTTATTTATCACACCTCAGGATCAGCCGATACCAGTGGTGAACCAGGGAACCGCACCCCAACCGGCAACAGCGGGAGCACATCCGGCAAATGAGCAGGCCGGGTTACCCCTACCACAGACTAGAGTCACAACCGGCAACGATCTACCACTACCGCCACCATCACGATTTCGCACACCAGCAGGTCACTACAACAATCCCATGGACAACATGTATGCAGCAACACTCGCATTGAATCAAATCCCCGTAGGAGAGTCGCCCCATGCAGAGAAGACCCGGCAAGCGATCGATCTGTTGCACACTGCGGTGGCGCAGCAAGCCAATTATCCGGATCATAGAAGTGGAATGCACGGGACGCCATACGCCAGTCAGCAACAAGGGAATATCCAAACAAGTTCAGCACGGCGGAGGGAAGAGCAGCAGCAAATGCCGCCTCCTCCCCGCGTTCAGGCAGCATCAGCAGCACAGGCTGTTGTGGATAGTTCCAGGGCTCGGAGGGCCGGGGCCGGGTCTGCAGCGCACGGACTACCTGCAACACCGCGCCCAGCTGCGCCCCCCGCTGGATCACACGTTTCTCGAGCAAGGCCAGCCTCGACCATTCTTGCAGGACCCAAGTGTCTCTCGGACAACATCAGAGCCGAACCTTACCCGGAAAAATTCAAAGAGCCAGGAAAAGTAGTGAATTACGAACCAACTATGGATCCAGAAACATGGCTAAGCAGTTATGAGATGGCAATGTCGATTCGCAATGCATCCGAGAATCTCCAAGCCAAGTTCATGTACTTGATGATGTCAGAAGGAGCAGCAAAGTTATGGTTCACCAATCTGCCGGAAAGATCGATCAAGTCCTGGGAGGAATTGAAGACCGCATTTGTCAAGCACTTTCATGGGACGTGCAGAACATTGTTCACTATTGATGATCTAGAGCGATGTGTTCAGAAGAAGGGAGAATCGGCGCGCAGTTGGGTGCGCCGGGTCATGGAGATACTTCACTCATCCACGGATATTCAGCCTAAGGATGCACTACAAGCCATGGCAAAAACATGCAAGTACACACCTTTAGTGCAAAAGCTAACTCGCATGAAATCAAGTCGGAATGCATCGGAGGTTACGATGGGAGAATTGATGGATGCGTGCAACAAACGCGCTGCAACGGATACTACAGAGGAGGAAGTTGATGACAAAAAGGCAAAAGCAAACACAAGTAATAGTGGAAGAACCGACAATGGATCAGCACCGGGTAATAACGGAAATAGCCAGAACAAGCGTTCGTTTGAAGGAGGCTCCGAGTTTGTCGCTAACACAGAAGCCGGGTCTTCGAGACCCAGGTCAGAAGGGAACTTTAGCACTGGAAATCACAATGGAGGACATTATCAAGGGCCTCCAAGGCCAAGCAACAGCTGGGACATCTTCAGAATGGCATGCCCGAAGCACAGAAGGAACGGCAAGCCGGCTAACCACTTCCTGGAGCAGTGTGCCGATTTACAGAGATGGAAGAACGAGGAAGTGAACAGAGCCATGCGGGGTGCGGGTCGGGGAGGAGGACCTGGTCCAGGAGAAAACCTGGGCAACGGCCCACCCCCAGCCGGTAACCCGGCAGCCGGAAATCAGGGCAACAATCAAGGGGGAGCTGGAGGCTTCCAGGCCAACCCCAAACAGTTGGGTCAGTATCACGTACATACTACAGGAGGCTCTAACAAGGGTAAAAAGATATTGAAGCAAGCGGTCAACTCAATTTCTTCGGCCGTCCCGAGGTATTTGCGGTGGTCAGAGCAGGATGTAACCTGGAGCAGAAGGGATCACCCAGAAAGAATAGAGCACCCGGGAGTCTTAGCGTTGGTGGTTGCACCACAGGTCAATGGGTATGAGCTAAAAAAGGTCCTGATGGATGGAGGAAGCAGCATCAATATCTTGTACTGGGAAACCTTTCTACGCATGGGTCTCAAGGAATCTCAGCTACAAAAGAGTACAACAGTTTTTCATGGGATAGTGCCGGGTCATTCAGCGTGCCCTGAAGGGAAAATCGCATTGGAGGTAGCTTTTGGGGAATCAAAGGACAATTATCGAGTCGAATGGCTTACTTGCGAGGTGGTTAAGTTGCGCAGTCCCTATCACGCGTTATTCGGAAGGCCGGCTTACGCTAAATTCATGGCAAGGCCGTGTTATGTGTATCTACTACTGAAAATCCCGGGTCCTAAGCAGACCATTACCGTACATGGAAATCGAGATATAGCAGCTGAATGCGATGAGGGAGACGCAGCAATGGCCGAGCAAGCTTGTAGAAAAGAGGAACTCAAGCATTACCGGTCTCAAGCAGACCCGGAGGAAAGGGCCACTTCAAAAAGGCCGAGCACCGAAGGAGAAAAAGCAAAACCCAGGGCAGAACAAGATGCTAAGATGGTGGCTTTCATTAAGAACGATTCCTCCAAACAATCTGGCATAGGAGAAGAAATCACACTGCCATTCACGGCTAGCCGCGTTATGGGAACACCTTACCCGGATTGGCTAGCGAACCCGGTACTCCTCATGAAAAAGTCCAACGAATGGAGAATGTGCGTCGGTCGCGCTAGCCCGGGACCGATTCCCAAGAAGAATTAAACAGTGTAACAGGCAGCAGGTTTCAGACGCGCTCTTTTCCTACCCAGGGTACCTAAGGGGACTGGAAGGTTTTTAATGAGGCGGCCTGCTGACCCAAACTTTTTCGTATCAGTAAAAGAGATGGTTATCAAGTCTTATTATTATCTTTGCTTCGATTACAAGTAAGTAGTATTCTCTGCTATCAGTACATCAGTATCATCAAGAATGTTGCATATATATATAGGTCTTGGGGGCTGGTTGCTCGTATAGCACAGCCACAAACCCAAAGACCCGGCCTTGATGCCTATGAGTTATAAGGGCCGATTACTCGCAAGACGAGTACGGCTGCAATCTTATAACCGGAGCCAAGTTTTCTTGACTATTCTTACTTAAGCTTGATGTGACTCGCACTAAAGTGGCATGATCTGTTCGCTTACGATTACGGTCAGCCGTGCAGCCCAATGGGACTTGCTTGACCCTGTTTTTCGTATAGATGTAACAACATGGTATCCACGCGAAAGCCGGCTTACAGTACAAGATAGTCAAAAGGGTCATCTAAACCACAAGTTTATGCAGAGTACAAGGCTAATAGCCGGAAACTCAACGACTATCAAGCATAACTTTAGTACCTACACGGAATGGCTATAGGTTTTCGGCTCGGTAAAAAAAAATTGTTCTCTGAGAAAGGCCACACCCCCCTGGCTCGGACTTTGGGCCATGGGGACTGGGGACTTCGAAACAGAAACAAACTACTTGGCTATCGAAGCTCGAAAGACCCTAGCATCCGAGTCTTGGGGACTTAAAGAAAAGTCCACTTATCAAAACCCGTGATACTCGGAAAACCGAGTCTCACAAAGGGAGCCAAAAAGAGAGTCGGGTATCGAGAATAAGTTCAAAAATAGACAAGTATCACGATTATCAAAAGGCCAGGAAAGGCGCAAAGTATATCACGGACTAAAAGTACGTTACAAATTACGATACCAATATCAGGGGTGGACAGGCGCACCATCAAAAGTATACTAGTTTTGAATACAAAATATCAGGTGATCGAGGTACTATGATGGCATTGACCTATTCGGCCCCCTGAGTAGGGCCCTCCGGGTCTTGGTCCTGGGTTTGCTCCTTAGCTTTCCCGGCGGCATCACCCGGACTCCCTGCATCAGGACGGACAGGCGGAGGGACAGCTGGTGTAGAGGTAGTTGGCCTTGATCCTAACTCGGCCTCTCTCTTAGCGGTTTCTTCCTTCTTCCTGGCCAAATCAGCCGCCCATTTCTCCAAAATATCAAAGGGAGGGGGTGCCTCCTCCAGTATGGTTTTGCCTTCAGCATCATATGAACTCATAATCGTGCCCAGATCCATCTTATCGGCCAAAGCGGTTGCCAAGTGGCGTACCGCGGATTGTATGGACTTGAAGTCCTTGGGTACAAACCTGGAGCCATCAGCTTTAAATTCGGGAAACCCGGATATTACCTTTGCCGGGTCAAGCTTAGGAAAATAAGCCTTAGCCAGTGTAAAGGCCCGGGTCATACCAATCCGGCAGGCCGACCGTTTCCATATCTCGATCCATCCAGGCACTATGGAGCAGGCTTGAATAAGGTTTTCCTCACCCGGGTATACCTCGGTAGGCCACTTCACGGCGTCCAATATAAGCTTTGTACCGGCAAAAAAGGTCCGGAGCACAGTCTTCAGTGTTTTAGCCTTGGCAATGGCATCTTCTTCCGGGGCTGCAAGGTTGGCACCTGCAGTTGAAGCAAAGGAAAACATATCAGTAATCCCGAGTATCATACGATAAAGTAAAAGCACGAAGTCAGTCGGAAGCAAAAACTCACTAAGCAAGATGCGATAACTATCCGCAATCTGGTCCGATAAATTCTTCAGCGCGGTTTGGGCAGTACTGCACTTCTTCTTGTATTTGGAAACGTCTTTCTTCAAGGTTTCCACGTCAGCTTCAAGGGCCTCTCTTCGTTTTACCTCGGCAAGCAGGAGTCGTTCGGTCTTGAGTAAAATCTCATCGGATCGGGTCACCTCCGCCTGTAAGGAGCAGAGAGCGAAAGTGTCAGTCGGGCATTGCAGCAAGCCGAATGTTGCACAAAGTACCAAGCACAACTTTAACAAGTTATGCTCGGAACTGGGGGACTAGGCGTATACTAAGAGATATCAAGTATTATTACCTGATGCGCTGCGGCCATGCGCTCTAGGACACTGCTCTCTGAGGCCTTCATGGTGAGGAGAGCGCTCACCAGCTGATCAAAATTATCGTTACCCGAGTTAGAAGACCCGGGGGCGTGGAAACTCGGAGAAGAAGTTTTCTTCTTAGCAGGAGATGGCACCCGGGTCATCCGAATGTCGGAGTCTGGTCCTCCTCCCACGCCCAAAGTCGCAGCTTTTTCCTTCTCACTTGCGTGCGAGGCTATCGGATACCCGGCTTCTTGCCTGGCCGGGTCTGTTGGTGACGCTTGTTCGTCGCCGGGTGTGACGAACACATCATCAGTCGGTTTCTCTTTAACCGGGTCATCGGTCTCCATGTCTTCCTGGTCGCTGACAGTGACCGTGGCCCTAAAGAAGGTATGAGTGAGCAGTTAGCGTATAATTAAGAAAGGGCGATGAAAGTGTGACATAACATCAGAGAAAGAACTTTACCCGGGGTTCACCGCAAAGTCTGCAGGGAATTCGCTGCTGGACCCGGATGAAACTGAATAATACCAAACAAGACATGAGATTACCCTGTGAGGGAATGGTTTGGAAAGGTTTTTATGTTTAAAGAGGGGTATGGTGAATACCAGCGTGCTGAGCTGGAAATGACGGAATACCCGGGTTAAGAGCATTATTACCCGGGTAATTCCGAGTCGCCCTGCGCTTGACCATAGGCGACTCCTTCAGATATGGCCAAAGGGATAACATCAAGGTTAGCTCATGCGTGTTATCACAGGAATGCAAATTGAACGGAAGGAAATGATATAGAACCTTGAAAACGACCCCTTGGGGTTTTCTCTTAGATCCGGCCTTGATTGTCGGCTCTGCTTCATCCTCGTCGCTGGCGGACTCCACCTTGCCGTCAGCTTCTTCTTCCTCGTCCTTGTCTTCTTGTTCTGGAAGTTGTCAAGGTTACAGTCGGGAAATGAAAAACAGGACACGACGAACTCAAAGGAACTAAGTGAGATTTAGAATGTGCCTTCCTCCGAGTTAACGACATCCTCTTTCTCCTCCGGGTTTCCGGAGTTAGGAGGAGTGTCAATCTTCCAGAAATCATCATCGGCCTGAAATGAAGGCATAAGAACAAGGGTTATTAGCTGTATCAAGTGGAAGGGATGAAGTTGAAAATGTGAAAACCAGGTCTTTACCGCGGGGGCCGGGTTCTCGCAGGTGTAGGGCTCCAATCCGGCTATATTCCGGATTACCTCCAGCTTTTCTGTCAAAAAGCCTTTGATAGTTTTATTGGTATCACCGGGTGCGAAACTGTTGGTGGAGTACCGGATCGGGTCCGTGGTTTGCCCCGAGTATTCGCACATTAATTTTGTGCGGATGGAGTTGGGCTGGATACGGAAATCGACCCAAGTTTTCACCAGGTTAAGCCCGATGAGGCCTTGGGCCGAAAGAATGGAGATTTTAGCCAATAAAGGCAGGATTGCTTCCCTGTCCGAGTCAGGGGCAAAGGCACTAAACGTCTCGGAGATATCAAGCAGGCCTTCCGAATAACCCGGCAACTTCTTCTCGCCGGGTGGGGAGGTGTCCCGACAGTAAAAATACGAAAGTTGCCAGTGCTTGACGTGGGAGTTGAGGGTGAGAGGAGGCATTAGAGAATTCTTGCGGCGTTGGATAGAAACCCCGCCGCAAGCAAGAAGTGCACCGTCACCGCTTTCGCGGCACGGTTTGCACTGGAAAAGTTCAACGAAAAGAGCCAAACTTGGCGGAACGCACAAGTATGACTCGGAGAGGACGATGAAGTGAGAGATATTTAACATAGAGTTAGGCCCTATGTCAAATATGCGAAGGCCATAGTGGCTCAAAACATCGCGGAAGAAAGGGTGACCCGGAGGACGGAAGCCCCGGGTCACGTGTTCCACAAAGCATATTACCTCGTTTTCTGCTGGAGTAGGCCGAGTCTCGTTACCCGGCACCCTCCAGTGAATGTTTTCTTGAGGGGGAAGAACCCCTAACTCGACCAATTCTTCTAACTCGTCCTTGGTTACCGAAGATCGCGCCCAGTTGGCGGATATGGAGTTCGTAGTCTTGGTTTTGGTCGGCTGCTTCTTGGGCGCCATGGGGTTAACCTGTAAAGCACCAGGTAGAACATGAGGAATAAGATTCGGAAACTGTTAGTTGGCCGAGTATTGATGAGCGGTATCAAGACAACATGGAAGCTAAATATTATTCGGGTATCATTTTGCGGAAGCAAGGTACAAACTGTCCGGGTATCATGCATTGTTGTAAAAATTATGGAGGTTTATATGTCGATAAGCGTCTGGGGATGACGGAGGGTTGCCCGTGCCTCTATCGCGAGCAAATGAACCGGAAAGGGAGGATTTTCCGGGTGACAGGAACAAGGGCGGAAAATTTGGGCGGCCCGAGCCAGATTGGAAATTCCATTTCTAGATTTGTGGTGAAATTAATGATTACAGGAAGTGGGAGAGCGGACTGAAGTCTATGTCTTATTTATTGAATAAGCTAGAACGAATATTAGCAGCCTAATTCGGCGTGACCCGAGAAATCACCGGCGGGTCGATTTAGATCTGATCTGAGGAGAAATCAAGAAATGGCAAGGGCAAGTTAATGGGTACAAGAGACTAACTGGAGGAGATTGAAGTGAAGCTTTGCGGAGGCAAATGGCGCAAGCCTGGTGTCCCTTCGCGATTCCTGGCGGGCAGGTCGGAGGCCTGGCGGCGGATCTTGGCGGCGGGGCGGAACGCGCTGTGGCGGAGCGCAGCCGGCGAAGGATGGGTTCCGGTGATGCACGCGAGGTTTCCGTAATGGTGCTTTGTGGGTTTGAGCACGGAGTAAGGAAGGAAGAGGAATGGGGGAAAGTGAGCCGCTGGGGTTAGGGTTACTCCAAAGGGCCTATTTATAATGGCACGGGTGGGAAACTCAGTCCAACGGGCGGGACCCGGAAGTTACGGGGTAACGGCTATCTGTTCGAAGTTTGCGAGATATGCTCCAAGTACTGAGCAAGAGATCCGGATGAAAAAGAGAAGGGGATCCACTCCGTGGTATCAGGATCAATTATCGAGCAAAGTATAGAGCTTTGGCATTTTTATCAAAGCTTGTGCCGGGAAAGTTAAGCAAAGCGTCTGGGGAAAAAGCCGGGTTACTATATGGCTGCCATGGAGTTAAGCCTAGCTGTATATCAGAGCACCTTAACCCGGCCTCCCTACACTTGTACGTTTGATATTTTTGCAGGGAATAGCCAGTGCCTCAGGGAAGAATCCGTGAAGCCCAAGCTATTCTGGGGACTACTGATGGAGGGATAATAACCCGGTAGGCCAACTCCAAGGTGTAACCCGGCCCAAGGGACTCAGCGCAGGATCCGGCTAAGGATAACGAAACTTCTGGAAGGCCCAAAGTTTGTAGGCCTCGTAACCCGGATTGTGGGTTGCGGTAAGGAAAGCTAGGGTTTGCAAGCGGGTGTCGGTAGGATTCAGGGTGCGCCTTGGAGGGCAAGTCAGGGGGGTACGGTGCTTTATAAACCGACCCCTAAGTCTTGTTTAAAGAGATCCAAGAGTTCTAGCAATCTCGCCTAATATCGAGTATCCAGTGTAACCCGCAGTTTGAGTTATTATCTCGAGATCGGAGATTCGGCGACTTGGTTATCGGCTATTAGATCAAAGTTCATCATCATGTTTTCCTCTGGGCTAAACCCTCTCCCAAACGCCTGTGTCGTCTTGCTCCAAGATCAGTTACCCCCGGTAACGTCTGCCGTGATTATCCCACGACATACGGCCAGTTGGATAACTCTCGGTTTAGCTCGCGCATGTTAGCAAAGGAGTATGGTTTAGAAGCAAGG
>JAPCYS010002085.1:0-59132 GCA_028641055.1 Alopecurus myosuroides
TGCCATGTCAATTGGCGACGTGTATGCCGACCCGTCTCCCTTGGTGGCCTCGGCGTACACGACCTGGAGCGCACCGGTCTTGCCCTTCGCACACGTTGGCTTTGGTCCAGCCGCGTCGACAATGACAGCGTGGAGTGGCCTCGACCTGCAATTCTCGCATGAGGAACACGCGTTCTTCTTTGCTCCACCACGACGTCTGTGGGTAATGGACAGCGCGCCCTGTTTTGGGAGGACCGATGGATCGGCGGTCGCTCCATCAAGGAAATCGCGCCGAGTCTCTACGCTTGCATCCCCAAACGCCGCCACAAGTCTCGCACGGTCGCGGAAGGCTTACAGGTGCATCGCTGGGCTGCTGCCAGTACCTCTATGGCAACACTCACCGCCGAGTCGGACAACCTTCTATGGAAGTGGAACACGAGCGGTATCTATCGTCCTACTTGGCTACTTTCCATGGCTCCGTCACCTGCCCCGCTTGGAAGCTCACATGGAAATGTTGGGCGCCGCCACGCGTGCGTTTCTTCCACTGGCTGGCAAGAATGGACCAAGACCGCCTTGCCCGACGTGGACTGCCGCACCCGCCGCGCTGGAATTTTTGACAAAACAGACGACCTCAAAAAATGCAATGACAAAAAGGACCACTTTCCAGATGATTTGCTAAAACTACCGTGGCGGCAGGTCAGCCAAGCGACACGTGGCACATGCCGCTACGGAGGCCTGCCACCACGGCCGGAGGCGGCACCTTTGGCGAACGGATTCCCCGGGGTGACGTGGCCGCATGCCGCCACCGTGCGAGGCGGCACCCATCTGCACTCTGCACTGATTCATCGCATGCATTTGTTTTCCCGCTGATTATTTGCCCCGATAGTTGTTACCAAAAGTAAGCAAAGGACAAATGTTCAGCATGCAAATCAGTCCCATACGTGCCCCTCCTCTCATGTGAGTCACGACGAAGGAATCAAAAAATTAGTGCCACTGCGATCAGCTACCTCATGCAGGAATCATGTCAGCTGGTCAGCGTAGCATGCAGCATGCAGGAGCAGGGAGAGCAAAGGAACATGCTGCCTCCGTCCCTAGCGGCGTGCTATGCTGCCTCACCCCGTGGTGGCAGGTGCGCTTGGCTGGCTTGCCGCTACCTTATTTTTGGCAAATCATCCGGTAGGTGGTCTTTTTTGTCATTGCGTTTTTTGAGGTGGTTTGTTTTGTCAAAAATTTGCCGCGCTGCCCGCTCTGCGACCAAGCTCCAGAGACGATCCACCACTTGTTCCTCGGATGTCCATTTTCCAAGCAAGTTTGGCATGAGATCTTCTCCTGGTTGCGCCTACTCTGCCGCGTACCAAATGGAGAAGCCACACTGACAGACTGGCATGCCGCAAGACAGAACACGCCGATGCCCATGCACAAAGGCCTCGCATCAGCGACCCTCCTCCTCCCTTGGATGACCTGGAAACACCGCTGCGACTGCGTCTTCAACGGCACCCGCCCCTCGGTGAACGACTTGACTGCTAGGATTAGAGACAAAAGGCCGCCCTTTGGGCCCAAGCTGGTGCTCTTGGCCTACGAGCCATACTGCCCCATACCTGGGACGTCCACTGAGCCCCACCCTTCTGTTGTTCTGCCTCTTAGGAGGATTGTATCAAACTCTTTCTATCCAATCGCTTTCTCAAAAAAAAAACCAGAATGATGGTTGTGCAGGAAATAAAAGCTGCTAGAGATGCACCATGGTCTACATCCTAGCTCAAACTAGGTCCACACAAGGGGAACAGGAGCAGCAATCGGACTTTGATGGCATACATAGGAAGGTGCTGCTACATCGAGTCAAAGGTATCTCGGAGTGATACTTCTACATTTTCAGCAACAATTTTAACTTGCCCTACATCCACAATGAATATACATGCAAAACTAGCATGCTAACCTGATCAACGACACCAAATTTGAACACACATGCCCAGCCGAAGTACCAAAAGCTTCTTGGCATGTAAAGAAAAACATACATGTCCATTTTAAAAAGAAACCTGTAGTTGAGAGACACCAAAACAAAAAACCCAACAAGAGTTTTTCTTATGGCCAGAAAAGAATCAAACCGTTCATCATACTAAGTAAGGAGTACTAACAAGAAGTGCAATTGTTCTTATCAGAGTAAGAGTTAAACCATCAACTTCTAGATGCATTTCCAAGGAAAAAAATATTGTGACCAGGAACCTAATCTGAATAAGCATTCCTAGTTGTTCTCAAGCATGCTAGCAGCCTAGCACTAGTCAAAACGGTAAGAGCATTCCAGTGAAGCATATGAATACGATCATATTGAGGTGGCAGGACAAGGCAAGAAAATCCAAGTATTTGCAAAACAATGGAGCAAATCAGACAACATATACCACCATAAAAAAAATCAAACAACATGATCATCAAGCATTCCTAGTTATTCTCAAGCATGCTAGCAGCCTAGCACTAGTCAAAACGACAAGATCATTCCAGTGAAGCATATGTATACAGATCATATTGAGGTGGCAGAGCAAAGCAAGAAAATCCAAGTATTTGCAAAACGATGGAGCAAATCAAACAACATATACCACCATAAAATATCAAACAACATGCTCATCAAGGAAGACAATGGAGGAAATCAGACGACAGATGCTTCCAAGCATAAACCAAGTTTGGCCTTTATTGAAAGATCGGGAGGGTTGGATCAGGTCTCGCAAGTGTGTTAATACAACATACTTTGCATCATACTAGATGACCTGTTGCACCAACTGGCGCAAAAGTCTGAGTTACCGCAGATTTATTGGCATAAGAAAAAAACAATATAAATTATATTCTTCAGTGTGATGAAACCCAGCGTGCATATCAATCTGAAAATTTATGAGGATAGCTGAAGCGATAGATAGTTAAGTCATTAAAATTAGTCAATCTCCTCTCGATTCGTGACTGCAGTCAGCTACCGAAAACGAAAATCATCTTTAAAGCTGAATTACCAATAGTAGCTCTTAGAAGCATCTAAGACATATCAAAGTTTAAGTCACATATCTCCATGTGCAAGTAAGATCGCTACTAAAGACATGATTCTAAATGATCAAAAACTATGAACACGTCTCGCACAAAAAGGCACACAATTGCACGAAAAAAGCAATATTTCTTGTAGCAATGTGAACAACCAAATTATAAAAATTAGGCACACAATTGCACCGCCGCCCTAACCAGTCGTGTGTGGAGACCAAGATGATGTAAAATTTATCATTTCATTTTTCAACTTCTAATATTCTAGTGCTTCAGGAAAGAAAATTTTCAAGCCAACCGGTTGCCTACTTTTATGCACTATGTGGTACACTTTAAACCATGTTGCTTCCTGAAGTATAGTTTATTTTTCTTTGACTCTACCTTTCTCAAATTTGGATTCACAAAACTTTTTGTTTCATAAAAATGGTAGATAAATGTGTAATGTATGCAATGCGTTAGGAGCAAGAAGGCCATCGCATAATCTCAGGGGTGAACATCTATCTCAATCCTCTAATCAGACTGAACAATAAAATCAATAATAGAAAAAGAAAAGGGTGCCCTCTGTTTACCCCCAACATATCCTCCACCATCTGCGCAGGTCCAATGGAAAATCTTCAGCTCGGCTTGCCGGCGTGACGCAAAGTGGATTTTACTGAGATTTCACCATTGAACACGTGCAAGACTACCATCCAATAATCAGGAGCAAGAAATCTGGAACTGGGAATTCGAGGTAGCCTGAAAAATGAGATGGTCATGTTGACAATAACATCTCAATTAGAGCATAACAGCAGACGAAGGAAGGAGGCGACGTAGCCGCCGCCGAGCACAACAAGGAAAAGGCGCTGCAGGGGAGGACGGAGGCGACGACAGGCGTGGCGGCGCAGATACGTTGTGGCAGCCCTGCTGTGCATAGACGGCGGGCGGAGGCGGACAGGAAGAGGCGTAGTCGAAGAGGATGGACACGACAACGGTCGTGGCGGCGCAAATCCATTGCATAGGAGGAGGCGGCACAGCCATGGCGACGGAGAGGAGCGGCCCACGCTCACACGAACGAGGATGAGGGAGGACATGTCGACGGCTGGCGAGGGCGTGTAGGAGAAGAGGATGAGGCGGCGGAGCACTTCAATCTGGAACGGCTGGAGAGGGCATGCGGGAGAAGAGGATGAGGCGGCGGAGCACCTCAATATGCTCAATCTGGATCTAGATTTTCACATCTTCACCCAGACCTTTTCACCGTGTTTGACGAAACAGACCGTGGGCCCTTCGCTCCGCGAAGAGACAGACGACACGGATGCATACGCGGGTCATTCCGAGACTCTGACGGACCAACACAAAAAACGAACCCATCCGTCAGCGAGTAGGGTAGGCGGAGCGTGTGCAAAACAGCAAAAAATGATGACTTGGGCAACAAGCAATCGCTGTGAAGCCACTTGTTGCCCTCATCCTTTATAAGTTAAAATATCTAGACTATAGCATCATATTCTCACTAGTTGAAGCTTGGGATACTAGAAACCCTTGTGCATCAAAATCACTAGTTAAAATAGTTTACATCAGGCTATGATACAAAAGAGCGCTTTGATCCTCCCTTGATTAATAGGAAATGATCCTACCTTCACTTGCGAAGTTTCAAAGTGTATTTGGCCCGTTGTAGATATATATGCTATGCAAAATAATCATATAACAACTTTTTTTTGTTTGACAGAGGTGTTCGCTCGATAAAACAAGATAATCCGACTGTTGTTGTTGTAGTAACATGCTATGTACGTGCTTTGCACACAAAAAACACTAACAGGAGTTCTCAATGTGTGTGCTCAGAATGTTTGTTGACACAGAGATCAAGTAAAGCGTATATACCTCTCACTATGGCAGAACCATGTCGATGAAGATATGCAGCAGGAGCAGCCTTGGGTCATCGGCCAAGTAAGGGCAATGACACTCTTGTTCCGGCCAGCAGGGAGGCTCCTTGACGCACAAGGTGCCCCTGTAGGTGATAGCTACCCTCCGGCAAGCCGCACAGCTCAACATCTCTGTCCCCCGACATCAACTTCTGGTGCAGCTGTTGCAGCCGGACGCTAGGGTGCCAGCCTGGAGATGGTGCAATTTGGTTCTTCATTCCTCGCGGAACAGAAATGTTAAAGTCAGCTAGTATCATCGCAATTAAAGTACAAATGAACAAGATGTGAGTTTATATGTACAAAATCCCCCTTTCCAAACATTGAGAAGCATGCCCAACTTCCAAATTACAAGTCAAATGGCAGACATAGTTTCAGGAGCCCATTTTTATGACTATTTACGAGAGCTGTGCATAATAAAGCACCTAGTTAAGGGTGAAAATGCCAGCTATGGATTTTCTGCGGTGTTTTCAAGCAAACAAGTTAGGAATTATTTGACCGATGCCTAGAACTTGAACAATCTCCTAATCTTTATAGATGCCAAGCAAGAATTACAAGTATGAGGCATATGACATTCTGCACATAGCACAACAATGACGCAAGCTGTCCACCCTTTAACTGAAACAAAGCAAGGTCAACATGACAGGATCAATAAAAAAAGAACTTGTGCAGTACTTTCAGATCCTAAAGTGAAATTTCCAAACATAGAGAACTCAACTAAAGAATTAGGAGGCTGATTTGAACTATTGTTTTTTACTACTGTCCAAGCGAACCACAAGTAGCTTCAAGTAATGTTCAATAAATTAACAGGAGCAAATCAGAACAGGAGTAGTAAACTTGACAGTCGCAATGCTTTATGTGGAGAATTTTTAAGCATGCAGCATGGATAATTATCAAGGATAAATAGTTACGGTACACCAAAAATAATTATATGATCTTAAATTATTGAGCATCCCTTTACCATGCTGGTTTAAATATTGTCCAACTTTGGGCGAGAAAATTGTATAAACTTACACTAAAAAACAATCCGAACGAATTCATGCAGTAAAACAAAAAATGGTTGCGGTTGAGATGATAAGGACCAGTAGACAGAGAACTTTTGACACATATGAGGTGCTCAAATTACAGGAGAAATCTAAACATAAAAACATAAAAGGCTACTAGTTGGCTGTGGGTATTAACATGCTTCTTCTTTTTCTCAACATAAATGCATAATGGTTGGCTACTGTTTGGTACTAGTACATCAGTGACATGCTTCTTCTTTTTCTGCCAACAACAAACACATGAGGACATGCACATGCAATGGCATTATAATTGAACAAACCGTGCACCATGAACTCAAGAAAACAGTTTTAGTTTTCTCTCCAACATTTCTGGTCCCCCAAAAAAAACGTGAGTTTACAGCTAAACATGTCCTCGCAACCATGGCGAGGACCAATAGGTTCCTATAGTTACAAACAAGTTGGGTACCAAAAACAAAACACTATTAAGTTGAACCCCTAGCACCCTAAGATGGCAATCCAATAGATAGAAATCTAGAACACGTACTGGCTATTGCCAAGATTTATGAGTGGTTAGCATACATTATACGTTTCACAGAGTTCAGTTTCAGGAATTCTAAAGCATAAACAAACAGGTAGAACAACCACTAAATTGACAAACAGAAGTTATGCCCAAGTACTAGCTAGTACAACAAGTATTTTAGTAATATACAAGTGTTTTTATCCACTGAATTGAAACAAGCAAACAGCACACAGCACATCAGCCTAAACAGGTTTTGTACATATGGAATTCATACGCATAAGCAAACATATTTTTGTGCATCTCACATACTATTATAACAGTAAGTACGATAATTATGCACAACTCGTATACTGATCAATAAGAACCGCGACACTACACGTGGAAGTTCTGTAAGAGTAGAAGAAACGGTAATTCTAGAAATCTAGCATATGCAAGTAATTAGCATAAAAGCCAATACAAGGAGCAGAGCTACAAAATGTTGGGTGAAGCACTAAGATGGTAAAATTGCTAATTCCTAGAGTAGCCCAAGCCCTAAATTTTGAGAGTGGCAACAACATTTTTTCAGTACAATTTACATGTTGAGCATTCGGTTAAAAATGATCCCGAAAGACGGTCCGAAGATAATGGCGCACTAGAGAGCACGAGGGGGGAAAAGGACCTTAGTGTGTCGTCGAGACGGCCTGCTGCAGCACATGACGCTGGCCTATCCTTGCCCATGCAGGAGACCAGCAGAAGGATCGCCTCCTCGTTATCTGCACAGGCACGGGCAGGAGCTCCTCCCCTTGTGCGTCCAGACGGTGAGCTGCAGCTCCATACAACGGCCTCTCCTTGCCCATGCAGTCAACCACTAGCAGGAGCTCCTTCTCGTTACCTACAGGGGCAGGAGCATGAAGAAGATTAAAACATGGTCACTTGATTCGCTTCCTCTGACCAGACACCAACAGCAGCAGCATGAGTATGCACAAGTTTGAAGGAATCCAGTGCCCAGTTTCTCATGTGCAATATCCCAACGGCAATACCCAGTCACAGCATCCATTCAATTTTAATTTTATTTAGAATACTATAATTTCCGGCTCCATGATGTCTCAACACTTTATATACCAAACTAAGATGGACTGTACATGCATATGCATACACTTGACATTGGTATGGGTAAAAAATGTTAGACACGAGATGTGCAAGACGCAAGCCTCGCCTTTTGTCGATGCGGTTGATCCCTATTGCGCTCTGATATTAGTACATCCCAAATTTGTGTAATAAAACTGTTAAGTTCTAACACGTAGAACAATAGCAGCCAGTGGTATACAAAATATGAAGATTTTCACAAGGACGTTTGTCCTGCTCTTGTTGGTTGTCCTCCTCTTTGAAGGTTAGTTGTTCCTAGTTAGTTCTAGTTTGGAAACTTCTAATGCAAACTCTGCATCTGTTAATGTGTAAAATATGTTTTATATATTTCTAAGGCAAACTGATAAATATTGTCTCAAATTTGTGTAAATAATGACAAGCTACAGACTTATAGATCACAGTATGTGAATTAAGATACGCTAATTTGCATGTGCCATATATACATGACTGGTAGCTATGAAGTTTCTGTTTCTATTCTGAAAATTTTAATTCAGATTAAATGCAAAAAATTGAACCAGCAGCACTAGGTCGAATCGAACCCGCTAAGCCGAAATAAATTGAACCGGCAGCTCACCTGGTTGTGGATATGGATACGAAATGACCGGCCATGGATGGGCGCCGGACCGGGGAGTAGGAACACCGTCATCCCCTTCGTGCAGCGCGTGGGGGACGACGCCCTCTGAGGCTCGCGTCCTGGTGGCCGGCGCCCCGTCGCCGGTGTGTAGCACCGCCACCGCAAACCCTAGGACACGCGCACGCTATCCGGCCAGCTAGACGGAGCGCCGTGCATCTAAGCACGCGCGCTCCGACGAGCAAGCCAGCGGCGACGTCGTATCTCCTCGGCGGCGGCGTGTCTGTCGCCGGCGAGGCTGGGTCGACATGCGGGAGGAGAGCCCGAGCGACTAGGGGAGGCGGGCAAGCGGAAGGGAGGAGGTCTGGGGACGGGGCTGGGGAGAGGGCACTGCGGAAGGTAGAAGGGGGCGGCGGCGGAGGGGACGTGCGGCGGCGGCGATTGAATCTGGGAGGAAGGAGAGAGAGAATGGGAGGGGATCGATATGGAGAGTTGTGGGTGGGAGGTGGTGCGTGGTCTCACCTCACGTCACGCGTCTCTCGTTCCGGATAAGGTGGACATGATCGTTGGATGGGTGCGGGTATGGATGGTTCAGATCGGCTATCCGTAGGTGGCGGCTCTCTGTCATCTGATTGGTTGTGAAGGACGGATCCATTAATTGATTCATAGCTGGATGTCGTGCATGGACACTTGTGGTGCCGCCGGTTGTTAAAGTACTAAAAAAAAACACAAGCAGTCCAATGATCTCTACGATTGCACATGAAGTTTTGGTTCCGCTTTTTCCTAGTGGGATAACGTATGCTAATCCTTTAGAATTTGACGAGGACAGTCGTCTTATTCGTCGTGGGAGTCCATCGTGGCAGAGTCGGAGCGAGTTAACCCCTCCCTCTTGGTTGATTCATCGTGTCTTCCGAACTAAACGCAAGACCTCAATGTCCGCGCTGAGTTAGTTTGTTATATAGGCTACGCGACGTCGCGTCGACGAGGGAATAGGCAATGTGACGACAATAAGCATACGGAAACATGTGCTATACGCACGATTTAAAATCAAATATAACGATGGGGAGGGGTGTATCATCATATTATGTTTACGGGGTGATGTACCTTGGAAGACGCCTCCCGCCGGCACCCACTTCTCGCGAGGGGGCGGAGAGTTTGAAGATGGATAGCTGAAGCCTTCGGTTTTGACGATGGAGCATGTTTGCATTTAAAAAAAATTGAAGGTTTTAACGTAGGTATATAGGAGTCCTTTTGAACAAGACCGTATCATCGTGGTTTCCAAAATTACCCGTGGTGCAGCTTTTTGAAAGGAAAACAATGATGATCCCCGGAGGATCCATTCTCCGCTTTCTAGCAATGCCACGCGTCTCTGCAGGTGGAGCACTTGCTTCCACTCATTTCTTATCGCTTCGTCTCATCTCCTTCTTTCTCGCACGAGAGGCCCATCGCCCTTGTCCCAACTCCATGCGATAGCTCACACTAATACACAGCCGTTGACCAGTGCCCCAACGCCACTGCTGGTGACCCTTGCTCCCACGCCGCCATCGTTGTTCAAGATTTCGAAATCCGTGAAATCTCACCACCTCCCCCAACCGTGCCTCCGACGATCCCACCCTCGCTAGCTCGGAGTGACCTCTCGTGCATAAAAGCTCGGTTGTAAGCGACGCTCACCGCTGAGACGCATGGGTCCTCTACCGCCGCCACTAACTGCCTGCATTGGTGGTGCTATCTGCGGTAGACATAAGTGCTCATAGTCGCTACCGGAGTTTCTACGGACGGCGGTCATGGGTCCTGTCAACCGTGTCCATCGGTGCTACAAATGGCTGTGGACCGGGTTACCACTGGCAACAGCGATGCTACTTGTCGTCCATCGGCACCGGCGATGCTTTCATAAGCATGGGGAGATACTCCCGGCAGTGTCGACCGTTGCTACCATAGGATCCACGAGGTGTTTCCACAGGAGACCAAGGGCGACAGTGTCGTCCACTCGTGTTGGATGATGCTTCTATAGGCGTGGGGGCGGTGCTTCTGACGGCGTCGACCAAAGCTACCATAGGCGTCCCGAGATGCTGCCACCGGCGACCACGGCGGCGGTGTCGTCCATCGACGTTGGGCGATGCTTCCATAGGTGTGGAGAGGTTCTCCCGACGGCATCGACCGATGCTACCATAGGCTCGCTAAAGTGCTGCCACCGGTGACGGTGCCACCTGCCTTCGTCGGGCAATGCTTCCATTGTCTTATGGTGGTGCTTTCAGCGGCGGCGACCAATGCTACAATATGTGCGCCGAGGTGCTGCCACCGGCGGCGACAGACGGTGCTACGAGTTGTGGTGCAGGTGCTTCAACACGGCTCATCCGCAAGAGGTGTTTCAAATGGCCAGGAGCTTCAAAGGGCCTGTCGTGATGCAATATACGAGCCGGGAGTGGAGTTCTACAAATGGGGAAGCGTTGTTGCATGTTCGACGACGGGGGTGACTTGGGACGGTCAGGTCCTACCGGCGAGACGCGGAAGAGGCAGCCATGTGATTTGTTTCGGTAATTATTTAAAGTATCATAAATGTCCGGCTGAATATGCATGCCTTGACCAAGCGGATCAGAGGGTTCTCGTCATGTGCACCGTACGGCACCTGGCCCCGTAGGATATCGATCCTCCGGAGGACGCTCAGTGCTCCCCTTTTTGAAAACTCAATTCTTGGTCTTTGAATAGCCCCTCGAAGAGAAGAGCGGCAAGTTAGCTGTGTAGCAAATTGGCTAAGTAGCCCGTGTAGATTCGAAACTCACTTACCTACCTAGCTAGTACCATGTGCAATGCAAGGAGAAGACGGAGAGCTTTCTAGTCCAGATGGGTGCGTGCCTGTTAGTACGAGTACTAGTCTACAAGTACGTGTCTTTTTTTTTTTTGAACAAAGGATGGGGTCGAAGACCCCAGAAGCTGCTTCTCATTCCACGTGGAAGGTTGAAATTACATCCAGACCCTTGAGTACACTTGCACAATGGACCCTAAGCTTCGAAGAAGGGGCTGGAAAATTACAGAACAGGGCTTGGAACAAAAAATAGAAAGCAATCCGGTCCACAGCCTTCTCCTCCACGAATTCGTCGGCGTCCTCCAGGCTCTGGCCGCCGAGGACGGAGCTCTTGCAGCCCGAAACTCTCCCAGGCCGGCGAAGGATCACAACCGCTAGCAATCGGGCCAAGAGCGGGAACGAATCACTTGCTCCTTGCGCGACGTCGAGCTCCAGCGGCTTGTCCGAAGGGCCTCCGAACTGGAGGTTGAAGATAGGCCACTCTCCTGGCCTTGATACGCGGAAGCAACACCTGCTTCGCGTGATGCGCTCGTCGATGCAGCGGGGAACCGAGCTCCAATCTGCAAGAATTGAAACAGCAGCAGCAACCTCCCTCCACCCCTCGCCTCCACGGCCGGTCAGCGGCAGAGCAACAGCAACTGCTTCAAGTCCCATCGAGAGGAACAGAGAAGACTCCAGAACCAGAGCTTCACCTTCGATCTTATGCGAGGAAGGGGATCCTACTGCCCTCTGCAGAAAGCCGCACTCCCACCACGGGAGGCATGGATCTGAGAGAAACAGCAGCGACACCGTCGAGGCGTGGATCGGGCACGCCCCCGCGGAGATCCCGAACGGCATAACGCCGACAAACCAACACAAAGTCAAACAGCAACAAAGAAAACCTAATCTACTGCTATACAAATGGGTCCGGCGCCCTACCTCATCGCCACAGCGGCCAGCGCAAGCGCTAGCGCCGGGGATGGCCGGAAATCGTGGACGGCGGTGGCGAGCTCTCAGCAGGGGGTGGGGGAAGAGAGATCCGGAACGGGTTCGCGTCCCCTTTCTCAGAAAGAAAAACTGTAACGGGGCATAGTACGTGTCTTCTTTGTGGATCGGTTATGCACGCAAACATGTATGATTAGGTAGGTCTCAACGTGAACAAGATATATGCATGCACGCGTATGTACATGCATGGCATACGTGAGCCTAAACTTGGTTTGGCAAAAATAAAATTTCCTATATGCTCTAACATATGCATATTCTTTCCCTTTATTCACATCTAGCTAGGTAGGTTTTCGTGTAGATGTCATTTTTGACGATTGAGGCTTGTAGTCAACTGACCTATGCACGTTAATTTTACGGTGCAAAATCATCACAACTTACCTCAATGAGCTTAACTATGGTGATGGGGACATATAACAAATACGATCGTAGGCGACGACCTAGGGGCTTCCCTCTCCCGTCAAAGAGATCGAGGAAGGAGGGAAGCTAGTTGTTGCATCTTGAATATATTTTTCCCTCCAAGTTTGACCACACAACCCAGAATTTTACATATTACATACATAAACACGACGCCCAAGATATTACGGATTGAAGACATGTCATAAAATAATGGAGGGAGAAGACACAAAGCTACACTGAACCGCAGTATGTCATCAAGTGCCACATTACAGATTGGAAGGAGTACATCTATAAAAAATAAATATAGAACGCACTAAGCCTATAGTAAAACGGAGGCCACCACCTACTGATTGGATTAAGGTGAACCTAGATGGATCTTATTTCTCTGAAACCGGGACAGGAGGCTGGGGTGTGGTTGCTAGAGATGCTGAGAAAGTTTTGGTGTTTGAGGAACACAAAACACAACTTTTTGGAAGATTCCCGATGTTGCGTCCGATACGGGAGTTTCACCCTATAAGCGCATGTAAACTCACTAGAGAGAAGCAGATGCTGAATAAGTGGGTCACACCCCGGAGTGCAATCTTTGACATCCAAAGACCACAACACACATATACTAACATGGTATGGCACCCCCTTAGCTTGTGTCGGGATCCAGACGCTCCGGAGCCACCCTCCGGTGAAACCCTAGACCCCGCTGGAGAAATACTAGACTTATACGGATACACGTGGTAACAGCGTCAAAATGGGGTAGCAATGTGGAACTAGTTGCTTGGTTGTGTTAGGGTAGGCCATAGGAACACAAAACACCTAGGTAGAACACAACTCTTCGTAAGATTTCCGATGTTTTGTCCGATACGGGAGTTTCATCCTATAAGCGCATGTAAACTCACTAGAGAGAAGCGGATTCCGGTGAAGCGGGTCACACCTCGGAGTGCAATCTTTGCCATAAAAACACACAACACGCCTATACTAACATGGTATGGCACCCCCTTAGCTTGTGTCGAGATCCAGACGCTCCGGAGCCACCCTCCGGTGAAACCCTAGACCCGCTGGAGAAATACTAGACTTATACGGATACACGCGGTAACGGCGTCGAAAGGGGGTAGCAATGTGGAACTAGTTGCTTGGTTGTGTTAGGGTAGGCCATAGGAACACAAAACACCTAGGTATTACACAACTTTTCGTAAGATTTCCGATGTTTTGTCCGATACGGGAGTTTCACCCTATAAGCGCATGTAAACTCACTAGAGAGAAGCGGATTCCGGTGAAGCGGGTCACACCTCAGAGTGCAATCTTTGCCATAAAAAAACAAACGCCTATACTAACATGGTATGGCACCCCCTAGCTTGTGTCAGGATCTAGACGCTCCAGAGCCCCCCTCCGGTGAAACCCTAGACCCGTTGGAGAAATACTAGACTTATACGGATACACGCGGTAACGGCGTCGAAAGGGGGTAGCAACGTGGAACTATTTGCTCGGTTGTGTTAGGGTAGTCCATAGGAAAACCAACTACCTAGGTAGAAAACAACTATTCGGAAGATTCCCGATGTATCGTCCGATACGGGAGTTTCACCCTATAAGCGCATGTAAACTCACTAGAGAGAAGCGGATGCCGGTGAAGCGGGTCACACCCCAAAGTGCAATATTTGCCATCAAAAGCACACAAAACACCTATACTAACATGTTATTTCACCCCTTAGCTTGTATCGGGATCGAGACGCTCCGGAGCCCCCCTCCGGTGAAACCCTAGACCCGCTGGAGAAATACCGGACTTATACGGATACACGCGGTAACAACGTCGAAAGGGGGTAGCAATGTGGAACTAGTTGCTTGGTTGTGTAAGGGTAGGACATAGGAAACCAAAACACATAGGTAGAACACAAGTCTTTGGAAGATTCCCGATGTTTCGTCCGATACAGGAGTTTCACCCTATAAGCGCATGTAAAGTCACTAGAGAAGTGGATGCCGGTAAAGCGGGTTCACACCCCGGAGTGAAATATTTGCCATCCAAACACCACAACACACATATACTAACATGGTATGAAACCCCTAGCTTGTGTCGGGATCCAGACGCTCCATAGCCCCCCTCCGGTGAAACCCTACACCCGCTGGAGAAATAGCAGACTTATATGGATACACGCGGTAACGACGTCGAAAGGGGGTAGCAATGTGGAACTACTTGCTTGGTTGTGTTAGGGTAGTCCATAGGAAACCAAAACACATAGGTAGAACACAACTCTTCGGAAGATTCTCGATGTTTCGTCCGATACGGGAGTTTCACCCTATAAGCGTATGTAAACTCACTAGGAAGAAGTGGATGCCGGTAAAGCGGGGTCACACCCCGGAGTGCAATATTTGCCATCCAAATACCACAACACACATATACTAACATGGTATGGCACCCCCTAGCTTGTGTCAGGATCCAGACGCTCCGTAGCCCCCCTGCGGTGAAACCCTAGACCCGCTGGAGAAATAGCAGACTTATACGGATACACGCGGTAACGACGTCGAAAGGGGTAGCAATGTGGAAATAGTTGCTTGGTTGTGTTAGGGTAGGACATAGGAAACCAAAACATATAGGTATAACACATCTCTTTGGAAGATTCCCGATGTTTCGTCTGATACGGGAGTTTCACCCTATTAGCGAATGTAAACTCCATAGAGGGAAGTGGATGCCGACCAAGCAGGTTCCATCCCGGAGTGCAATATTTGCCATCCAAATCACACAACACACCTATACTAACATGGTATGACACCCCATAACTTGTGTTGAGATCCAGACGCTCCGGAGCCCCCTCCGGTGAAACCCTAGGCCCGCTGAAGAAATATCGGACTTATACGGATACACTCGGTAACGACGTCGAAAGGGGTAGCAATGGGGTAGCAATGTGGAACTAGTTGCTTGGTTGTGTTAGGCTAGTCCATAGGAACAGAAAACACATAGGTAGAACACAACTCTTCGGAAGATTACCGATGTTTCGTACGATACGGGAGTTTCACCCTATAGGTCCATAAAATCAGTGATAAATTGTGTTGGTCAACATATCACGTCGAATATCTATATTGTCTGCATAGTGACAAACAACATTTGAGGAAAAAACTAGCATGAAACATGTTGAAACTTAGTGATAAGTTGTGTTGGTCGATTAACAAAATAAGTACATAATACTTGAGGGCACATCGTTTGTTCTGGAGTACACATTGTCTCAAGGTTTTATCTTGTATAGTCCAACTATGGGGATTATGTCATGTTATTAGTATCTTGAAGCAACACTACAACATATAAGATTACATGTGATTTGAAAAGTTTATCTCATCCAAATTGTTTTTCGACTCTTTAGATGATGCTATCATGAAATGGCTAGGAGAATTGCATGGGATTCGAATCACAAGCGAGAAAACCCGATTAATGTTGTAGAAAAAAAGAATTGGATATATATAAAACCACTTGTCTCATGGTAGAGCAGGACTAGTATGGAACATATTTAAACATTCAAGATAATAATGGAACGACAAGATTTTTTGGGTTAATACAGGTGAATTGAGCTATTTCATTGCCATTTTGCACATGATGGCTAAACTAAACTTACTGCAATACATGAAATCATTTTCTCGGTTGTCAAAATATATTTTGACGTAGAACAAGGCGTAAATTTTAAATAGCTTAAAAAAATAGTCTAGGCCGACGGGCCTGTGTCGGCGTATCAAATGGCTTAACGGGGTCCGTTGCACCCGGTTTTTGTACGCCGACGGGACAATGTACGTCGACGATCCCCGTGGTCCACATTACAGATTGGAAGGTGTACATCTATAAAAAAAATATAGAACACACTAAGCCTATAGTAAAAATGGAGGCCACCACTAATGATTGGATTAAGGTGAACCTAGATGGAGCTTATTTCTCTGAAACTGGGACAGGAGGCTGGGGTGTGGTTGCTAGAGATGCTGAGAAAGTTTTGGTGTATTCTGAAGTTAAAGCCTTGAATGCAATCAGAATTACTGAGCAGATGCGCATGGGACGTGTAATATTCAGCACGGTCTACCAGGTCGTGGTGCATGCCATCAAGTCGAATGACTATATATGATCTACGCCCTTGGGAGCCCTCTACTGTGAAGCAAAGTACGTGCTTTATTGCTTATGATTTGTTGTATGAACCGCGTGAGTGTAATAAGTTAAGCCAGCGCATGTGTCGTGCCGTCGAGGTCTAATGCAGTGCGAGCGTTCCATTAAAAAAAAGACAATGGAGGGTCCGGGCTTCCAATCGACTATAGATATGGGTGCATGTGTATGTCCTAACACAACGACATCATGCGATGGTAGTTGGTGGAATGAATGGTGTCTATTCCAATCAGGTGAACTTGTGTATCGATGTGAATGGGCTAAGGATTAGAATGTCATGTCTAGTTGATTCCTGTAGGAAGAGCAATTGTGTTTGATGGCAAAGGAAAAGTAAAGGAATTCTAAAATGAGCTTGGAGTGAATGTTAGAATTTCTATGGGATGTAGTAGTACAATTATTCCTATGGGAAAATTTCCTATAGGAACCAATCCTATAAATCAAACAACCAACGTAGGGAAAATTCCTATAGGATAAAATCCTCTAAAAATCCTATGACTTTCCTTTGAATCAAAGGAGCCCTAATTGGTTTGGGATTTGGGAATGGATGTCAATTCTTTGAAAAAGGACAAGAAACTGTGGCCGAGGCCCATAGCCAAACCAAATGTGGCCCATAGCTAAACATATTCGTGGATGTACAAGGACAGAACGAAGAAACCTGGCCCGAGCTACCAAACCCTATTCCCATTTCCCCTTCTCCCCGATCGGCTCGCTCCCCGTCACCCAACCCTTCCCTGGCGGCAGCCGCGCCACAGACTGCCCCCGAGCCCCTCCGCCGCCGGCCACCCAACACCCTCAGCCACCTTATTCTCCAGCACCGGCCTCCTCCCCCTCAAGCAGACTCTCTCCCGTCCCGGATAACATCGACCGCCGCCATTCCTCCTCGCTCTCCCCGTTCAGTCCGCCGCGAGAGAGGCGACGCCGCCCCGAAGGAACCATGGCGGCGCAGCTGCCCTGCTCGCCGGCGCCGCGTGCGTCTATTGGACGAGGCGCGCGGCCCCATCGAGCTCGCCAGGCTGCGTCGAGTGCCCTGTTGAGTCGCTGCACGCCGGCGATGGGTGGCCATCAAGATTCGACGGCGCAGCTCCGGGACCTCCTCCACGGTCGATCCCCTCACCGGCGCCAACCTCCTCTCCACCGGTGGATGGCAGCGGCCGAGGCACGGCCTCTCGACGTGCCACCGGCGGCGCCCTTATCTAACGCCGCCGTGCGGATGGAGCTCTGCAGCGCTGCCGTCGGTGGGGCCGTGCTGCTCAAGTCCGCACCCTCGCCCATCTCCAGACGGCACTGATGCTCAAGGTATGAGCTTTCCCCAAACCACCGATCCAAATCCTCTTCTCCCCAATCTGAAAATTCGGTTCAATCCTGAGCAGACTATAGGGTGGACGGGTCGGTAGAAACGGAGGAGATGATTTGCAAGTTCTCGGAGCAGTACGCCGTGGGTCCGTCGAGCTCTTCGGACAGCGTCGCGTGCATGGCCGATGGAGTTAGGTGCGGCGCTGCACGCTGCAAACAAGGCCGCTCCCACCATGGAGATGGAGACCGCGACGCAGGTACTCCTCCTCGCTCTCCTAGCTAGGACCGTCTGATTGGAGCAGAACAAGCCTGTGTATGGTTGGCCCCTCTCGTGCAAGTTGTATTCTTGTCCGTGTCTCAACTTACAACTGCCTTGTGCACGGATCAGCACTCTATGATTTTAGCCCTCTCAGTCTCAGGTCGCATCCGCACAAAGCCCGCTTTGTGCTTGCATCAGCTCTGTCACTTTAGTCCAGTAGCAACTAGAATGCAGTTATGTGCGTAGAGCATCAGATGAGTGTATTCCTTTTGCAACTTTTAATTAGCACCTGGGGATGACATCTTTAACTGTTGCGTTCAGTTTAGATGTGAACCACCTCTAAATTCTGAAGCTAAGAGCTAAACCGCTTGTGTGTATGTTCTGCGGCTCTCGGACAGCGCAGCCCCCGACCTGCCACTGCTTCTGACTGTGTAAAAGGTTTCTTCTTTGTTCTTTGGTCAATAATGACAAGAGAATGAATACTTTTCTTTTATTCCGGTTAGTGTGAAACATGTTTTGTTGGTTCTGCTAAACAATGTGCTCTGTTGGAGTTGTTCTTCAGTTTAGATATGCCGGCTAATCTGCCTTTTGCGTGTATTTGATCTTATCGTGCAGTTTGTAATTTAGTTAGTTGTAGATGTTGATCCAAGAATGATCTGGACTATGTATGCAATCCGGCCACCGTGCAATGTATGCTCGTGCTTTGTGAAAATTGGAAAATCTGTAGCTAAAGCACCAGCTGAACTGTATTAGCTGGATTCGAACCTAAATTTTTGTCTGTTTTCATGTCACGTGCTTTGGTCATCCATGGATCAAGACATACTAGTTAGATGTTGTGAATGTCTAGCCTTTAGAAGCTTGGCCTCAGTAGTCAGTACTGTTCCATGTTGCTGGGTTTGAAGGTCAAATAATTGTGCACCCTTTCCAGCGAATAAGTGCATCCTATTTACTCGTGCGTTTTGTGCATTTTGGCTCTTTGATTGAGCTTAAGTAGTGCATTGCATCTAATCCATTTACATGGGATACAAAGATTTTTGTATAGATGTATGAATAGGTTCTCTTATGCACATAAGATCAGTATTTATATATGGCCTGATGTTTGTGTCTTGACCTGTATGGTTTCAGAATTCCTTGGGTGAGTCAAGAAGTGGATTCCCATCCTTTGGTTTGTCAAGGATTCTGGCGGCAGTGGCAATGGCCTCCACCCCTGCTATGTTGGACTTCCTGCAGGTAAATTTCTTCCTCTATTGGCTCTGACTTGGGGTTTCTTCAAGTTGTTGGTCTAGAATGGAGCAGCATTGTTCACAGTGCTGCGTTGACGAAATCGAGTGTATTTTATGCTAAGTTATTCAAAGATGTAGTTACCTGATATATATATATATATCATGTAAAAGCATCTTGTGATTATAATTGCTATACTTTGGGTGGTCGTGATTTTATCATGTTATGTGACACTCTCTCTTGTCTGTTTAGGGATATTTGTATTAGGTTTGTAGCTTTGGATCAGGATCTTTTTTGCATGTAAGTAATCCTGTGATGTTTGTGAAATATGTTGAGTGGATGGTAAAGCTTGAGGACGTTGTGTTGAGTGGATTGTAATCTTTTCACACAAAACAACCTGACTGCTCACGGCCGATCAACTGCCGTACTAGTTTTTGGAGCAACGATTTATTTATCAAGTAGTAGCTCTTTCTTGTGAAGCCATGTAATTTCATGTGATGTAACAATCGAGCACGCTTTTGTTTTCATTTTACTGCTGTTGCTAGTATATATACGAAGCTATGTTGAGGCTCATGACTGAAAGGAACCTATGCATTGCTCATTGATTTTTTGTTTTCTTGAAAAGAAATCCTCGAAAGGATGGAGGTGGTGTTATCCAGGGACAGTTGGCTTTTCCCCGATGGTAGCTATATTGTGTTTGTTGCTGATTAGGGCTTGAAACTGTGTTGTTACCTCGCACTCCTTTTTGCAACGCATTTTTTTTTTCATGTCACCCAACTTGAATGCCCAATGAAAGGTCGATGAACTAGGATGATTTAGTACTGACTGGTTAGTGTCCATGCGTCAAACAGTAGCGCTTTAAAGGAAGTCTTTTGCCTTGTTGTTTCTTATGTAAGATGTAAACAATGTACCAAAGCTTTTAGCAGGAACACCTTTGACGCGGATGTTGATGGCTTGTACCTGGGAGTTAAGTCTTTGTTGGTCTGTTGTGGTGTAGGTTATGGCGTCGAGACTTGTTGGAGCAGTGGTAGCGGGAGGCGTACATGGAGCGCTAGGAGCTGATGAAATTTTGAAGATTGAGGGTGTTATCATGTCCACAGAATGTGTTGTGCTGCGTAGGTTTAGCTGTGCTGTAACCATGCATGCTGTAGATATATATATATATATATATATATATATATATATATATATATATATATTGTGAGCATCCTGAATAAATGCCGAACAGGATGCTGAGCGGCACGATTGAATCCGTTGCTTGCTCGGATCAAAGGGGAGAATGTAGTAATATTTTGTGATTCTGCATATTGTAACAATAACGGTAAGCTTTGGTTTATCTTGTTTGATTGAACTTGTGAGCTGAGTCGTTGTCGGAGGGAGTAGTTGTGCCCTTTTTATTTTCTTAGTATTTTGTATGTATGTGATACAAAGTCTGAGAAGTGGGAAAGATCATGCCAAAACATGCTTGGAAATTAGCCACCTTTATCAGTTGATTAGTATTACGATGACGGTCGGTATCCCATGGGTCACTGCGTCGGGTTGGCGCCGTGACGTTCACAGTCTTGCATGCATGCATGAAGGAGCAACCTTTCTTGTGTTGCGGCGATGCATAAAGAAGGAGGGAGTCGTACAAATATGGGGTGGAGTGGAAACACGCAGGAACATGTCATGAAAAAAGCAAAAGAAAAGAAAAACAGAGGTGATCAAAACCAAAACCTCTGGGCGGCTTTGCTTTATTATACTATACAGAAACTAGCAATTGCGGGGGTTAAGGAAGATTTTCCAAATTTGTTTTTTTTCCCCCTTATAGTCTGGGGTTGAACTAACCGTTATATTTTAAATTAATTTTCCTATGTTTGGTATTTTTGTTATACTTACCGCCCTAAAGGGCAAATTGCATTGGTTATATAACACGGATGCCACGTAGAGTTGTGATATTTTTTCTTGGTTTTTTAAAAAAGTTGGTTTTTATGACTTGAGACTAATAGGTATGATAAAAATCTTCATTCTTGTGAATGATCAGGAGACCCGACATACGAACATGAGGGCTCCACGCCCGTCGGCGAACCGAGTGGAGCAGCACGGGATGCCCGTCGGCGTGGACGCGAGCGGCCGGTGGTGTCCGAATCGAATCGGATGCCATCCATCGAGTTGTTGCTCCACCCTGCACACCTTCTGCTCGCCAGCACGAGCGGGCGTCACGCACGGCTCGACGCTTGTCGCGTCGTCGAACCTGTGTTGTTGGACTCTGCGGCTCCGCCTCCTGCCTCGACATGTTCGGATGCGTCGTCACCGTACAAGTACTGCCTTTTCCTTTTGACGAAATAGTGCAGCAGGTGCGAATGCTGCGTCGGAACGGTCGCTCTCCGTCTCCGGGATGTGGACGCTCAGGTGAAGACCATGCGTAGCGTACGTTCACTCAGTTTCCTTTTCGCGTCTGTTGATCCGGTCGGTCCAACCAACCAGGGTACGTGCATATCAACCAGCTGTCCTTGGGTTTTTTTTTTTGTCACCTTGTTGGCTGTGGATCGCTGCTGAAACATCATTCACCGCAAAAGCCAAATTAATCCAGCCGCTAATCAAAGTCCATTGTTTTTGGGGACGTCTTCTTCTTCAACCTTCACACAGCTCCGTCGGGCCATCAACTCGTCCATCAGCCTTCCAATCATTGTGCGAAGATCCGCCTTTCTCTACCGCGATCCTCGCCTCCACACCGAGATGTTTAGCCTTCTTCTGTATCGCGTCACTTTCCTCGCTGTCGCCCATCAATCTCCCGATGGCTTCAGCGATTACCTCGCCGTCGATCACCTTGTGGGTCTCGATACCCGATCCGAAATCCTTTGCGCCGATGCTTACACCAACCTTGAGCACCTCCACGATGAGCTTCTCGTTGTTGAACTGATCCGCGAAGCGTGGCCACGTGACCATCGGGACTCCCGCGCTCACGGACTCCAGCGTCGAGTTCCAACCGCAGTGCGTGACGAACCCGCCGAGGGCAGGGTGGTTCAGGATGAGCATCTGCGGCGCCCAGCCTCGGATGATGAATCCACGGTCGCCGCTTGCCATCAGGTCCGCGAAACCTTCAGGCATCCACTCCGAAGAGTCCGGGCATGCGCGGCCGACCACCCAGACGAACTTCTTGCCCGAGAGGTCGAGGCCGCGCGCCAGCTCGCGCAGCTCCGCCGGTGAGAAGCTGGTCAACGTGCCGAAGGAGACGTACACCACCGAACCGGGCTGCTTGGTGTCCAGCCACCGCAGGCAGCTGTCGGCGTCCGGCGATAGCGTGCTGGCGCCTCGTCCAGCCATGTCCTTGCTGGCGAGCGCGACCGGCCCGACGAGCCACGCGCGGCGGCCGAGCGCCCTCCGGTAGTGCTCGACGTAGTCAGGCTCCAGCGCGTGGAAACTGTTGAACACCTCGCCGAAGCTCCTCTGATCGGCCGCGTCGACGCCCTGGAGCATCGCCCAGTGGTCCGGCCGCTTCGCGGGGTCCATCATCTGGCTCCGCCTCAGCACGACGCGGTGCGGCAGCCCCGGCAGGGAACCAGGGCGTCGGGGTCGTCGGGGGCAGCCTCCAACGGGTTGTTCCGCAGCATGCTGTGGGTGCAGGACCCCGCGAACATGCTGCTGCCGAGGAATCCCAGGCGTGGCACGCCGTGCTCGGCGGCGGCGTCCGCGGACCAGTGGAAGAAACTGTCCGACACGACCGCGTCTGGGTGGCTGTCAGCCAAGAACCGGTCGAAGGGCTCTCGGAGCTGCGCCACCGCTTGGAAGAACTTGGCACGGTCGTCCGGGGATGTAAGCGCCGTGCCGTTCTCGACACCCGGCGGTAGCCCGACGTCGGGGAACGGCACGACGGAGATGTCGATCGCCGGGCAGTCGTCGCTGCCACGGAAGGCGTCGTTGGCACGGTCGACGGCGGAGCGGATGATGGAGGCGTTGACGGGCGTGGTGAGGATGGTGCACCTGACGCCGCGGGAGGCGAAGAGCGCGGCCATGTCGGCCATCGGATGAGGTGGCCGTGGGCTAGGAAGGGGAAGAAGAGGATGTGCAGCGGTGGCTGCTGCTCATCTTCGACAGCCATGGCTGTTAGGCTGGCTGCCTGCTGGCTGACGCCGACGCCGGTCTTGTACAGTGCGGAGGAAGAGACTAGCACAAAACAGGGCCGCAACTTTGGGATTCGTCCAGAAGAGAGCCGTGTATTTATATAAGTCCGAAAAGTTTGGGCTCGAACCATCCGGGAAGCCGGCTGTCCTGAATCTTCACACCAAGAATTCGAACAGAAGCTACCTGACTAGTATTGCAGATCTAGTTAGACTTTGCCACCATTGATGGTGAAGTCACCGTCTTCCGTGGCAACGAATGGTAAACGTAACTGAGTTACAGAACACCAATCAGCTTTTTTTTTCCCTTCGAATAGGAGAACACGATGGATAGTATGCAGCTCATGCCAAGCCGGGTCAATATTGGAAAGAAAGTTCATCGATCACCGGCTCCATATGCTAATACTCCCTCGGTCTCAAATTAACCGTCGCAAACATGGATAAAAAATGATGTATCTAACACTAAATCATTATCAATATACATCCATTTTTTGTTCAACTTTGTGACAATTAATTTGAGACAGAAATCATTAGCCAAAACAGAATACTAATCCCGTAAAAGGCAGAGTGCTAATACCGTTATTCGGTTATTCCCATGTTGATTATAGTACTCCCTCCGATCCATATTAATAGGTGTAGAAGTGGATGTATTTAGACATGTTTTATTGCTAGATACATCCACTTCCCCACCTATTAATATGGAACGGAGGGAGTAAGATAAAGTGCAGGCAGTGACCATGCAAAACGTGATTTAGAATAGGATACTCACGTATATATATTGACCGCATCTCGTCTGTATGATTTTTTGTGCGCTCGAGTGGGGATATTTGGTAGATGCTGATGTTCGTCGCTGCTGCATTTAGTGGAGTTTTCGGTTGTTTCATCAATGAGTGAAAACATTGTACCCATTGCCACTTGGAACCCCAGAGGGCTTAAAATGCCGGCGGCGTGCGGCGGTCTGCGAGCTCGCTATTCTCCGTCCCAGGAGACGAAATTAGACTACATCTCCACCGCCCTGGCCATTGAAATCGCAGGCCCCACCTGCAGGGACTTCGTTTTTCTCCCTGCTGATGGGACTCGTGGGGGAGTGGCAATATTTTGGGATGCGGATATCGTCTCGCTCTCGGATGTTGTGTGGTGCGCTAGTTCCTGTCACGGCGTTGGTGCGGACTCTCCGCACGGGCACCTTGTTCTGCATCACCTCCGTCTACGGGCCATCGCAAGACAGAGAGAAGCAGGATTTCCTCGCGGAGATGGTGGCCTGCAAACCGCCAGCGGTGTTGCCTGGCTCATCAACGACAACTTCAACATGGTGTACGAAGAGAGGGACAAGAACAACTCGAACCTCTCCCGTCGGGCCATGGGGCAGTTTCGGGCTGCCATTGACGCCGACCAGCTGGTGGAGCTTCGCTGTTGCAACCGCAACTTTACGTGGAGCAATGAGCGAGATCCACCGACTCTTGTGTACCTTGACCGCTTCTTCTGTAATGTGGAGTGGGAGGGAAACTTCTCAACCTCCATTGTGAAGGTGTTGTCCTCCTCTTTGTCTAACCATTGCCCCCTGATGATCAGTGTGATTGCTGCTTCCCCGCGCTCTTCAAATTCGAGAGCTTCCGGACGAAGCAGGATGGCTTCGCGGAGGTCATTTCCTCCTCTTGGGCCCAGCCCGTGAGACATCCAAACCCCCTGTACCGCCTCCACATCAAGCTGGCGCGTACGGCGCGCGCGCTCAGGTCATGGAGCAGAGAGAAATTCAGCGACGTGCGGTTCCAACTGCATCTTGTGAATGAGATCATCCTACGCTTCGATGTCGCTCAAGAGTCCCGACCACTCTCCAGCATGAGTTCCAATTCAGTAAAGCCTTGAAAGCTCGGGTGCCAGTCTCGCGGCAATCAAGCGCGCACGCGTCACTTGGCTCCGGGAGGGGGACGCAAACACCCGGGTTTTTTTTATGTCAAGATGAACGCGCGCCGGCGGCGCAATCACATCCATGTTCTACACTCCGCCAATCGTGCCTCTACCACGCACGAGGAGAAAAAAGCTGCTCTTCGAGATCACTTCACCGGCATTATCGGCACGCGGTCCCGTGTAGCTGCATTTTCGCTTGGGAGGAGCTGGACCTGCCGTCTGTCGCCATGGCCAGCCTCGACAACCCTTTCACTGCCAAGGAGGTGCGGGAGGCAATCAAGGACTCGCCTGTCGATAAGGCGCCGGGGCCGGACGGCTTCACCGGGCTGCTCTACAGGCGATGCTAGCACATCATCCGTGAGGAGGTCATGACTGCCTTCCACCACTGCACATGAGGGCTGGGGGCGACCTCATTGCGATGAACAAGGCGTTCATATGCCTGATACCGAAGAGAGACGGGGCCGTCCAAGTTGGTGACTATCGCCCAATCAGTCTCATACACTCATTCGCGAAGCTTTTTACCAAGGTGCTTGACGTGGGGATGAATCCTGGACCTATCGGGTGAGGCTATAATCCAAGGCCCAACACCTAAGCCCAGAGGGAGGTGCCACCAACAGTTCTGGAAGGCCCAATTGAAGCCTACCCGCAGAGCCTTGCGGGTCAAGAAGGAAACATTAAACCGACCTAGAGCTAGGGTTTGTAAACCCCCGCCCCCCCGGGTACGGTTTGAGACCTGGCCACCTATATAAGGCCAGGAGAACCACCGAGAGGGGATCCAAGCAATTTCGCACCACCAAAGCCTTGAGCTCGAGTTCATACTCTCGACTCGAGCACCCCCCCATTGTAACCGTTCTTTTGATAATACAGATCGACAAGAGCAGGAGTAAGGGTTTTACCTCTACGAGGGCCCCGAACCTGGGTAAATCGTGCCCCTGTTAGCCGACGATCGTCACCAGCACCTACACGTTCTCTTAATCAAAACCCTACTGGTTCATCCGAGGGACTTGTTGAGATGACTATTCGACAATTGGCGCCGTCTGTGGGAACGGAGGGCTGGATTTACGGCGTCTTCGGCCTCATCATCGTGAACCTTCAGCTGGAGCCCCGGAACCTCGATTTCAGCAGATCTGATCCGATTCGGGTCGATCATCGTCGCGCCCCACTCACCGGAATCACGCCCGGCGTTCAGCAGATTGGAGAAAAGCGCCAGCCTGACGTTCGGGAGCCTTCGCTTCCATGCCAACAAAGCAGGAATCCTGCACTTCTCCGAGCAGACCGATCTCCGACTCGCTGCCCCACTACACTGGTCGCAACCAAGCGCCCAGCGACGGGTCCGTCCGCCCCAGCACTCGCAACTTCCATACCATCGCTGCTGAGGAACCTTCTCGGGTTGGCAAAACTTGTCAACCTACGCCTAGGACTCGCGGGCCATATCTGGCCCAGGTCTGCATGGCAGGATCGACTGAGCCACCCGAAGAAACTGAAAACATCCCGAAGGAGCGAGAGCTGATCAAGGAGGCCCGCAAGAATCTGGATGAGCGGAAGAAAATGGCAGACGAATCGAGTCTACATCGTGCGGCACTCTCCAAAACTCACTTGGTAGGGAAGAATCCCCCGAAGAAAAGATATGTCTCGAAGACCGCAACCCTAGATCGCGAATCCCTTAGCGGAATCAGCAAGACATTCGAGACATCCCTCATGCACGTCGACGACGATGGCAACATGCACCCGACGACTCCCGCCGCGCGGTCCTGGCAGCAGCCACATACCTGCAGGCGAACCAACCAGGAGAAAACGACCCGCGCGCGGAACAATATCGACAAGTCCAGAAAGGCCTAGGCATGACAGACTCAAGACTCGCCGCCCAAGGCCGCAAGCACACGACATCACAGGAAACTGAGAAAACCCCTCGGAAAGACAAAGAAACACCCCGCAGACGCGGGAGCACATCGCCTAGAAGGAAGGAATCGCCTCGTCGCGCCCGAGGGAAAGAAGCCCGGCGCCGCGGTGATAGCCCGAGGAGCAGCGACGTCAGCCCGAGGGATCGTGATCGCAGTCCACGACATCATAGCACCCGCTCGCGACACCGTAGGAAGGAGCCGCGAAAGGAGGACGATTGCGACAGACCCGAACACAATGCGAGATCTGACATCGCGCAAAACAAGGTCAATAAAAGCCCGAGCGATTAGGAACCGCGCGCGGTCCCTATCCACCTCTTCCGATGACATCCCGGTGCATTGTGCTTCAATCGCGACGTCCGTGAGGCACCGATGCCCAAAAGATTTAGGCTTACAACGGAGGTCCCAAAGTACGACGGCTCGCTGGAGCCCAAATCCTGGTTATCAGATTACCTCACGGCAGTAAAATGCCAACGTGGGAACAAGACAACGGCTATGCAGTACCTCCACCTACATCGTGTAGGCGTTGCATGCAGCTGGCTCGAAAGAAGACCGAGGGCGTGCTACGGATCATGGGACGATCTACTTACGACTTCCGCAAGAACTTCCAAGCAACATACAAAAGACCGCGTCTATCGAGGAGTTGCGGGCTTGTAAGCAGAAGAGTGGTGAGTCTACTCGCGAGTACATTCAGCGGTGGACCACGCTTAAATATACGGCGGGAAACATATCGGAGGAAGTTGCAGTTGAAGATTTCACCAAAGGAGCTCGACGAGCCGCCTTCAGAGAAGAGCTGGGGCAAGCCGCACCCAAAACAATCGGGGAGGTGATGGCCATAGCCGACAGGTGGACCAATGGTGAAGACTTCATGCGCAACGAGAAGGCATCTTCGCCCGTGCCTGAGGACGACCGCCATTGTCGGATATATACCGCGATACGTGCTAACGGCTCTTTCGACCGTCGCGATACGTGCTAACGGCTCTTTTGACCGTTGGATGATCAACGCGTGTCACTCGCCGGAAATTCCGGGAAATGAAACGACGGGTGATTATTGCTATCCCCTCGTTTCCCGCGAGAATCTGTCATAGATACGTTTCAGGGTTTCCCGCTCGAAACCCAAACGTCCCTTACGTCAGCATGATTAACGCGGTGACGTAGGAAGTTCCTTCTCCACGAAGGCTCGTGGAAGAAAAGCTGGATTTTCTGGAATTCGAGTTTTGCGTTATGGCATTGCTTTGAGGAAAAGAAGAATCAAGACAGAGAGCCGGTATTTCTCGGAAAGAATGCACATTTGATGAAAGACGGCGAATTAGAGTCTTAATCCTTCTTGGGGGCTACTGTCGGATATATACCAATCAGGGGTATATCAGATGGTGGTCTAAAGTGCCGGATTACCAGGGTGGCCTAAATGGTATTGGGCTAAGGTCCATTGGGCGGCCCAGTAAGCTGATGCACGGAAGCCGGATGCTAGAAGAACCCGGATCACGGCCCACGTGATACGGCTTGGAGTAGAAGGCGGATTCCTTACTTTCCAAGTTAGCACATACCGTAGTCTTCTAGGTTTCCTTCTCTGTATGCCCTAACCCGGCTATTATATAAAGCCGGACGGGAGATACGATAGATAGACAAGAAGCAAAAGGCTAACTCGCCGAGAGGTGGATCCTTGACGAGTAGCTAATATAACCTCACATTGTACTCTGTATTCCCAGGCTTTAGTCCTGAATAGTGAGATTGCAGGAGTAGGAACGCCGCACTGCGTCGTACCGAACCTGGGTAAAACCCTATGTCATTGTTCATCATACGATCACGTCCCCCCACTTCTCTATCGGTAGTCTCATGGCACCCCCGTCTATGAAATCTACTACGATGTCTCGACAGTTGGCGCCCACCGTGGAGCCAACGATGTCAGGCGTTATGTTTCGATTGGGATACTTGGCGGAATCGGCAGTACCATAACTGTCGGAAGCTTGGAATTCGACAACGATGTGGGGCACTTCCTCGACAATGGATCATACATGCCGGCGCGGAATCATCTGGTAAGTGCCTGCGTTTTATCGATTGGATCTGCAAACATCTTTATCGGATTAACTGCAGAGGCAATGGGATTCTGTAGTGGAAGTAAATTTATCCCACCCGCCCTATACCCAGTCGAAGACGACTATGACGCCGAATTTTGCTCAGATCACCAGTATACCGCTGAATTGCACTTTATCGGCATGGTGTAGTCCGAGATCGCCGAAAACACGGATGAAAGCAATCCCGTGCAAGAGGCAGAAAACAACAATCCCACAACAGAGGTGGAAGATCCGACATCCGTCAACATGACGACGAACTCGGAAGTTGATTCCGTGTTAGCCGCCATTGAGGCGAGGTTGGAATCAGAAACCGGATCAGATAATTTTGATTCCAAAGACGAAGATGAGGACGCTTTCGAAAGAAAGATTAAATCTCTTCAAGAGGGATTCCATGAGGTACTGATTGCAAAAACGGCTAAAAACACGGATGCCGACAGTCAGGAAAGCCCTAGAACTCCTCCGCCAGAGGAAGAGAGAGAAGAAGGAGAAACCTCTCCCACATACCCTGATGTCAAAGAACTGACAGAGGAAGAACCCAGCAAGAAACCTCCCTCTTCCAAGAAGAAACACAAAGCTGCTAAAAACCTCCAGTATAAACTCCGGAAGAAGAAATCGGCTGATCCAGCCAATGAAAGCCCGGAAGTAGGAGATGCAAGCGAAGTAAAACCTGCGGAGAAGAAAACGAAGGAAATCCATGTTCTGCCAATGACAGAACAGGACGAACAGGAATTACTCCAAACACCAGTGGGACCACACGAGCCCCCTGAAGTGCTAGAAGCCAGGAGGCGAGCTCTCCAAAGGCAGCAGCAACATCTATTTCGAACTCGAGAACACCTCCAAAAAACCCAGGATGACATCAAGCTCATGAAGGAAGAAATTGAGGAATACGAGAGAAAGAATAGATCTGGCATGAAACCTACAAGGTTACCCGAAATCGCAAGACCGGAAGTACTGCCGCCAAAAGAAAGGTTTCATAACCCATTTCGGAAAAGCAGATAAACGGCAAGGATGCCAGAGGCGAGCCAATATACAAAACCGCATCAGAAAATGCGGAAGCAGCGTTCGCCATCCTCAACAACGATATGTACTCCAATGGTGAAAAACTTCAAGGGATGTATGCTTTCCTAGGAGAAGCATTGCAACAACAACAGCGGGGGCAAGAGCGATCAGGGAAGTTGCATGACGACTCAGCCCTATGCAAAACAGCTACATGCGCCGCTGGAGCACCTGGACCGGAAGAACCTAGAGATTCAAACAATTCGAAAGAGAAGAAATCAGATCCGAGAAAGGACAAGAAAAAACCCGACAATAAGGATGAAGCGTCCAGAACCGGATCCCATCTCCCGAAAGATGGAATTAATCCCCGTGATCGGAAGAAAAGAACCGGAAGGACGGAAAAGCAATGCCGCCTCCGAGACGCCCCGCTGAAAATGTTGGAAGACATGATATACCTCACAGGTGTGAGAGATCCCGGACGCCCCCCAGGAATAAGGAAAGACACAGGAGTAGAACTCCACCTTATCCCAAAGGGCACGATCATGGAGGAAATATAGATAATCCCGGAAAAGCGCGTTCGCGCCACAATGGAAAGGAATGGAGCAGATCCCCTTCTGTCCATTCAACCGGTAGATACTCCACGCATATAGACAGAGCGAAAGAGATGATTTATACTTTGGACCTAAGTGTTTCACTGATAGGATCCGAAGAATAACTCTGCATTCTGGCTTCGCCAAAGTTGTTCCAACGTTCCAAAAATACACCGGTAGCACAAACCCGGATACCTAGATCTCAGACTATTACACAGCCGTCCAGATTAACAATGGGACAGACCTGGAGGCTGTAAAATTTCTCCCCCTAATGTTACTGGATGGAGCCAGAGACTGGATCAATGGGTTGCCATCAAGAACTATCGATAGCTGGGATGACATGGCTAGAGTATTTACTCAGCATTTCTGGGGAACCTATAAGCGCCCAAACAGCATCAACCAGCTAAACCGTTGCACCCAATTTGAAGATGAACCATACGTGGATTTCATCTCAAGATGGACGGCAATGAAGAATAGTTGCTCTAGAGTAACTGACGTTCAAGCAATGCATTCTTACGTCAATGGTCTAAAACCCGGACTCCTACCGTTCATGATCGGTTCCAAAAAGCACAAAGATCTCAGATCTATGCTTACAACCGCCAATGAGCATGCAGCGGCCGAAGACGATATCAGAGCAAGAGGCGGCAATATCGATACTTTGATCCAGGCCAAAAAGACCCCTCGCCCTGAGAAAAAAGGAACCTCTGATGCAACACAAAAACCCAAAGAAGTTAACATAGCCTTTGGAAGAGAAAATGGGAACATGTGGAAAGGACGAAGTACAGAACCGATAAATTACACCAAGGAAGAGTGGGAAAAGATAAAGTCGGAAAACTGTGTCCACCATTTGCAATTTGGGAAACCCACCCATACTAACGCACAATGCCGGCTGAACAAGCATATGAAAGGCAGTGCAGGACCCGGAAGCAAAGGGAAGAACTCCAAGAGGAAATTCTCCAAGCAAAAGACAGAAGCTGAAAAGACAGTGAATCGGACACTAACGAAAAAATCCAGGAACAACAGTGAAAAGGCGAGCCCAAGTTTCTGAGAGTTGACGGAGAATGTAACCTAACTTTCCTGGCAACTCCCCCAGCAAAGGTGGCAAATAGAACGCTCCGAGAAAGAAACGCGGTTGTTCCTGCAACCCCGAAATTCTTGAAGTACTCAAATACACCAATTACCTGGGATCAGTCTGATCATCCCGGAAATATCCCTGAACCTGGCACGCAAGCTCTTGTTGTAAGCCCTATTGTCCAGAACACTAGGCTAAAAAGAGTGCTGATGGATGGAGGATCCAGCATTAACATAATGTACCTGGATACACTGAAGCATCTGCGAATTTCCGAGACCCAGCTCAATCACAGCAACATACGTTTTCACGGCATCGTCCCTGGCAGACAAGCACGATCCCTAGGAGAAATTTCCCTAGATGTCACCTTCGGAGAGAAAGAACACTTCCGATAGGAAAAAGTATCATTCGAGGTTGTGCCGTTCGAAAGCGTGTATCACGCAATACTCGGACGTCCAGCTTCGCCAAATTCATGGCAAGGTCATGTTATATTTATAACAAGCTGAAGATGCCAGGGCCAAAAGGAGGAGTAATCACCATAACAGGAGACTTCAAGTTGGCAAACGAGCGGGAAAAAAAAAACGCCCTTTGCGCTGAAAAATTGATAGCAAAGGAAGAAATGAAGGAGATGGCCAAAGAAGTATCGCCGACAGAAATGCCGGCAGGAAAAGAAAGCCGGAAGCCAGCAGATAGCTTCAAAGCTTCCGAGAATACAAGACAGGTAATCCTAGATCCCAAAGATCCGACAAAGTTTATCGTAGTGGGAACCGGGATGACTGACAAATAGGAAAGCGAGCTCATCAAGTTCCTCCGTGAGAACTGGGATATCTTTGCATGGTGTCCAACGGACATGCCAGGCGTACCCAGGGAACTTGCTCAGCATCAACTTAAGGTGATTCCAGGATCTAAATCCGTCAAGCAAGGTCTCCGTCGATTCGACGGAAGAAGACGGAAGGCTATTGGCAAGGAAATTATCCGGCTTTTGGCAGCAGATTTTATCTGGGAAGTTATACATACTGAATGGTCTGCAAATCCAGTATTAGTCCCGAAGAAAGACAGTACTGTCCTTAGGATGTGTATAGATTATACTGGCTTGAACAAATTGTGTCCAAAAGATAGATTTGCGTTACCGCGAATCGATCAAATAATAGATGACACTGCAGGCTCTGAGCTTTTATGCTTTTTGGATGCATATTCCGGGTATCATAAAATACGCATGAAGGAAGAAGATCAAATCAAAACTTCCTTCATAACCCCATATGGGACAAACTATTACATAACCATGCCATTTGGCCTGAAGAACGCAGGTGCAACCTACCAGCGTTGCATGCAACGATGTTTGCATAGTCAGATTGGCAAAATGTCCATATTTACGTGGACGACATTGCTGTCGTTTCCAAGGAAAAGGACACACTCCTTGAAGATTTGCGAGAAACCTTCGAAAATTTGCGCACTTATAAGATGAAGTTAAATCCATTAAAGTGCGTATTCGTGTTCCCTCAGGAAAACTTCTGGGTTTCATCGTTTCTCATAGAGGAATAGAAGTAAACCCGGAAAAGATCAAAGCAATCTTAAACATCTCCAAGCCCACGTGCGTAAAAGATGTACAAAGATTGACTGGTTCTGCAGCAGCCGTTAGCACGTTTATTAGCCGGCTAGGAGACAAAGCTCTGCCACTATACAAATTGTTGAAGAAATCCGACAAGTTTGAGTGGACAGAACAAGCAGATGCAGCATTAACCCAGTTGAAAGAAACTTTGATAAAAGCTCCGATTTTGGCGTCCCCAAAAGACGAAGAACCTATGTTTATTGTACTTCACGGCTATAAATCGGTTATTAGCGCAGTAATAGTTGTGGAAAGGCAGAAAGACGAACAAAGCATACCCGATCAGCATCCGGTATACTATGTAAGTGAAGTTTTCTCTGAGTCTAAACAAAGGTACCACACTATCAAAAAATGACATATGGCGTGTTTTTTCGCATCTCGGAAACTTCGGCATTTCTTCCAAGGACATTCCATAATAGTGGTATGTAAAGCACCACTAAGAAATATAATAAACAATGCGGAGGCAACTGGCCGAGTAGCCAAATGGGGCATCGAGTTAGCAGCATTCGACATTAAGTACCAATCCAGGACGGCAATAAAATCCCAGGTGTTGGCAGATTTTGTCGCCGATTGGATAGAAGCAATGGAAAAAAGACCAATGCCGGAGTCAGAATACTGGATCATGCACTTTGACGAATCTAATATGAAAGAAGGCGCGGGAGCTGGTGTAGTCCTAAAATCCCCGAAAGGAGACACAATGGAGTATGTATTACAAATACACTTCAATGCCAGTAATAATGTGGCAGAATACGAAGCTCTGCTTCATTGCTTGCATATTGCAAAGGAAATAGGTGTTAAACGCATCTTATGCTATGGCGACTCAGATTTGGTACAGCGCCAGCTCAACCAAACTTGGGACGCCAAAAGTCCCATCATGGCCGAATATCGGAGAACGGGACGAGTTTGCAATCTGCTTCCTTGGATTTGAAGTGCTTCATCTCAAAAGGGAGGAAAATTGGAACGCGGATGCATTAGCCCGCATGGGATCAGAAAGGGTAAAAATCATACCACCAGGTGTTTGTCCAACATTTGTACGAACCATCAATAAAAGGTGGACATGTAGACTATCCTCTGGTTTCCGAGTCAATTGAAGTCATGCTCATTAACCCGGAATGGACAATTCCATATTTAAACTTTGAAAGCAAAGTATGGGCACCTAGAGGGGGGGGGTGAATAGGTGCTACGACCAATTTTAATTTTTCTTAAAGTTTAGGCTTGACAAGAAGGTAAATTCTCTAGATAGTGCAACTAGTGGTGAATTACCTATATGACAAGGCAAGCAATTAATGGAACAAGTACGAGTAAGTAAAGAGAGGGAGGAACGAGGTAACCGATGGAAGCACACGGAAACACGATGTATTTCCGAGTTCCTACTTTTTAGGGGAGTACGTCTCGTTGGAGGGGTGTGAGCTCGCCACAAAGGCCTACTCAACGCCACTAAGGCCTCACCCTATTCTCCGATGAACTTCGCCACAAAGGTCTAGTTCACCTTCCACTATAGAACCCCTTTGAGGCAGGGATCGAATCCTTTACAAACAACTTGGGGCACACACCCACAACTTAATTGGGGGCTCCCAACTCTTCTTGAATAACCACAAGAACAAGGAGCTTAGGTTATCCACAAGAGGAAACCCTAAGCAAAGATCTCTCAAGCAAATGAGAGGGAAATGAAAATCCGGTTGGTGAAGATGTAGATCCGGTGGTCCTCCTTCTATCCTCAAAGAATCAACGAGTTTGGGTGGAGGAGGAAGGAGATATTGCTAGTGGGTGAGCTCCATTAATGGTGTCTTCAATGCTGGGGAGAGCTAACCCTTGGAGAGAGAAGTGAGGCTCTATTTATAGCCTCCCACAAAACTAGCCGTTTTTCAGCCAGATTTCGACCAGCCCGGAATGGTCCGGAATATTCCGAACCCCCGGAATAATCCGGAGCAATCCGGATGCCAACAGAGCAAAAACCCGTTGTGGCCGGAATGACCCCCGGAATATTCCGGATGCTAACAGAACAAAAACCCGTTGGGGCCGGAATGACCCCGGAAAATTCCGGCTGCCGGAATCTTCCGGAATATTCCGTATTGCAACAGAGCTTTTTCCCATAGTGGCCGGATTATTCCGGATGAATTCCGGAGCCCGGATTGGCCCGGAATTTTCCGGGCTTTCCTTTGAAACTTTGTTATTGGCCAGGAAAAATCCATTTGATCTTCGAATTCTTCACCATTTCTTTGACACCGTATACGTGCTGAATTAAGACCTATTCCTTTGACAAAATAGTACGTACGGTTAGTAGCCTCTTTATGTTGTTAAGAAACACACAAAACAGTGAGATATCGAGTATGCACTTTCAATCTCCCCCTTTTTGGTGTTTGATGACAACATAAAGATTTCACGGGGATAGATCAAAAATAACTAAAGAAATGGTGTCTAAAAAATAGACGGAGTGTTTCCTTGATGTGTGTCGTGAGACACACACTTCATAGGCTTTGCTCCCCCTATGTTTTAAACACCAAGCCGACAAAACAAGTTCACATATCATGCATAGATAAAGATAGACAATAATAGTGCGCAAGATAATAATAACATAACAACGGGAAGGGTGACACGAATACGTCACGAGGTTCCACACATAGTACGAAGTTTTAAAACGAAGAAAACGATATAAAGATACCGGAGCACAAGCCTATAAGATCGAAATCAAAAGCAAAAGACTTGTGCCCAACCCTTGCAAAACCCGTGGAATCCTAATATGGGACTCCTTCTCCCCTTTGGCATCAAGACTCCAAAAAGGGACAAAGAGTCCACTAGCGCCCCAATAGATCACTCCATGTCGTCATCTTCTCCATTGCCTTCCTCATCATCTCCTTCTTCCTCACCATAACGTCCTCCAAGCCCAGCAGAATCAAAGTCGTCTTCATCATTGGAATACTCCTCCTCATCAACATCCGCTGGAGGAACCCCAAAGTAAAAGTCATCATCATGGATCTCCGGCAACTCAATGGGGACAAGATCAGCAGCAGCAAGAGAAGGAGGATCGTCAGGAACTTCATAACCAGCAGCCCTGCGGTCGGCGTTCTGAATACGCCTAGTCTCGTTGGCCAACTCACGAGCCTCATGGGCAATGGCCCTAGTGTCCTTGCACATGTTGAACATAGACTTGAAGAACTTTGCAATTCCACTAGAGGGACGCTCAGGAATGCCACTGGAGGAAGCAGAAGGAGTGGCCGAGGGGGACTTGGACTTCCCTTTAGCAAACTCCGGAATCTCATCACCATTGATCAACCGAGGAGCCATCTTCTTGCACTTGATCACCTCATAGTTTTCCATGACCTCAATCCCTACCTTGGCATTGATGAACTTCTGAATGAGTGGGCCATAACCGGGCTTCCTCTTCTCCATGACCCCTAAGCAAATCTCCCGGTAGATGAAGTCCATCACGTCAATCTTCCTTTGGTTCTTAGGCCTAGTGAGGAACATGAGGTTCACCATGAAGGCCCTAATAGCGGAGAAATCACCGGCCTTGACCACAATGGAGGCACGGAAGATCTTGGAGAGCAAGTTGTAGTAGGGGTACATGTTGGAGTTGAAAGGCTTAGTCTTGCCTTGACATTGGGAGGATAGCAGAAATCCAGGCTCGAGATATCATACTCAGGGGCCTCATGAATCTTGTGACCATGATCAGCATAGGTGGCAGTCCAGGTGTAGCCCAAGGCCTCAGCAAACTCAGACAAGTCACCGGTGATCTTCTCCTCCCCGCACATCCAAGTCATGGAGCGCTTGGCATCACCCGTATCATGGAGAGTGCAATAGAACTGAGCAATCAACTCCGGGCAATACTCACTCTCGGTGTTGTCAAACAGAGGAATCAGACCAAGCTTCTCCAAACAGGCATGCACATGGCGGAGCTCAGAGTTCTTGTACCTATTGTAGACGTCCATGTCCACTTGGGCTTGCACACAAGTAAGGGGCTGCTGGGTAGAATAGAACTCATTCCAACACTTGAACTGCAGATTTGTCCAGAACTGAGGATCCTCACAGGTGGAAACAGGGAAACGGTACGGGTTCTTCCGCTTGATGTACTTCCACTGAGGGATAGAACAAACTTTCAGATCAATATCAGGAACCCTTTCAGTGTTATCATCCTCATGAGTCCCACGAGAGCTGGAAGAACGTCCTCTGACCGGACGAGTACCCCTTGAAACAGTTTGCTTCCTTTTCAGACCAGTACGAGCTCCAGGACCTGAGAATAGAGGACAAAGGAGTAGCAAAGATAAGTGCATATGCCATACGGGTCAAAGGAACTCCAAAAGGTTTGGTGTAGTGCAAACATTCGAATTTCTGGTAGCATCCGGAAAATTCCGGATTGGTCCGGATTATTTCGGCTGGGCCGGAATTTTCCGGAACAATTCCGGGCTCCTCGATTTGATTCAAGGAACTGCCCAAAACTTCGAATTTTTGACTCAACAACTAAACCAAACATCAAGGAATACCAAAGGATGAACCTAAAGTAGATCTACGTGCTGGAAATTTTGGGAAGGTCACCATATGCGATTTGGATCTAAGTCTAGATTTGTTGAGTGGTTAGACTAGATCTAAAGAAAACATGGCATCTAGGTAGTGATTGGCAAGATGAACACATTGATAGAACTTGGAACTAGATCAAACCCTAGTTGAGATTGCATCTAGAGCCAAAATCAACCAATCAAAACGAAAAATAATAGATGCCAAACAACATACCGTCCATGGTGATGTCCTTGTCCAAAGGAGGGATCCAACAATCCTCCCTAGGGGCAACGGGGACGAAATCGACGAACAAAGGCGGCTAGGGCACGGGAGGAGAGAAAGGAGTGGAGGAAAACCGTCCACCCGTGCGTGCGGGGGGTATTTATAGAGGAAAACTGCCCATCCGGAATGGTCCGGAAATTTCCGGGGGTCCGGAATATTCCGGAGAATTCCGGAGGTCCGGAAAAATCCGGATGGCCGGAAAATTTCGGCAGAAGCAGCAAACAGCTCCAAAAATTCCGGAGGGCGAGTTTTGGAAGGCTAGGAATGATGTGTTAATGTGTGGAGTACGGCATATGCATAGATGAACATGAGAGAGGACAAATAGAGCAAAACACAAGGGGTTAGGTTTCCTAGTCTTACTTCTCGGGGAAAAACAAATAAGATCGAAATAGCAACGAGAAGTAGTATTCGGAAAAAAAAACACAATAACCACAAAATACTCAACTAAGAACCAACTCTTCACGTGGGAAGAGGTTGGTGGCCTAAGCCACCATGTAAGAGTTCATGGTATGCAACCGCGAAGATATATCTTGGGGGCATTGCCAATACTCAACATTGAAGCTCACAATTCAACATTAGAAATAGAGAGATAACAATGAATTTTTGCTATGGGCATAATGGGGGGAGGGAGAACCCAATGTGTTAGGATAACACTCCCCCTATATCCATGCCTACACCTAAGCTCAAACACGTTTCATCTATAGGGGTGTGTGCAAGATGCTCAAGTCAAACTCCTAGAATCAATCACATTTAGTTCATTCCTCAAGAATAAGAATCTTGCATCATCAAGTGGCTTCGTGAAAATATCCGCGAGATTGTCCTTGGTGGGCACATAAGATAGTGCAATATCCCCTCTTGCCACGTGATCTCGGATGAAGTGGTGGCGAATCTCAATGTGCTTCGTCCTTGTGTGTTGCACCGGGTTGTATGCAATCTTGATGGCACTTTCATTGTCACATGAAAGAGGCACTTTGTCCAAATGGACACCATATTCCTTAAGAGTTTGCCTCATCCATAACAATTGAGTGCATGCACTTGCGGCGGCAACATACTCGGCTTCGGCGGTGGAAAGAGATATGCAATTTTGCTTCTTCGAGGACCAACTTACAAGGGGCCTACCAAGAAATTGGCAAGCCCCGGAAGTTGACTTCCTATCATCTTGATCACCCGCCCAATCGGAATCCGTATATCCATTGAGAGAAAATTGTGCCCCTTTGGGTACCACAAACCAAATCTTGGGGTATGAACCAAATAACGAAAGATCCTATGGAACGCCATCAAATGGAAATCCTTAGGAGCCGCTTGATACCTTGCACACACACCTACACTCAAAACGATATCGGGCCTAGATGCACAAAGATAGAGCAAAGAACCAATCATAGAACGATAAAGCTTTTGGTCCACATCCTTACTCCCTTTTGGATTGCGAGATAGGTGGCACTTGACTTGCATAGGAGTGGTTTTGATCTTTGCATCTTGGAAGTTAAACCTCTTGATCATATCTTGAGTATACTTGGCTTGAGAAATGAAAGTCCCACGGGCCAATTGCTTGATCTCAAAGCCAAGGAAGAATTTAAGCTCACCCATCATAGACATCTCGAACCTGTCAGTCATAAGCTTAGAGAACTCATTATTGAAAGCTTGGTTAGTTGAGCCAAAGATGATATCGTCCACATATAGTTGGCATATGAAAAGCTCTCCCTTTACTCTCTTGGTGAAGAGAGTGGGGTCAATTTTCCCAACTTCGAAACCATGATCATCTAACAACTCCCTAAGGTGCTCATACCAAGCACGAGGTGCTTGTTTGAGACCATAGAGAACCTTGTCAAGTTTGTAAACGTGGTTAGGAAAGTTGAGATTCTCGAACCCCGGAGGTTGCTTAACATATACCTCCTCTTTTAGTGGACCATTCAAGAAAGCACTTTTCACATCCATTTGTTGCAATTTGAAATTATGTGAGGATGCATAAGCAAGGAGGATACGGATGGACTCAAGGCGAGCCACGGGCGCGTAGGTTTCATCAAAGTCGATGCCTTCAACTTGGGTGTAACCTTGAGCAACCAATCTTGCCTTGTTCCTAATGACAATTCCATTTTCATCTTGCTTGTTCTTGAAAATCCACTTAGTGCCAATAACATTGTGGCAATCCTTGGGCTTCTCAACCAATCTCCAAACTTTGTTGCGCTCAAGTTATTGAGCTCATCATGCATAGCTTCAACCCAATCGGAGTCCTCAAGAGCTTCATACACTTTCTTAGGCTCCACCATAGAGATATGAGCTTGATGTTCACAAAAATGAGCCAATTGCCTTCTTGTAGATCTTCTAGTTTGAACATCCTCCAAGACCTTGTCGTCTTGGGCATCAATTTGCTTCAAAGCTCTTCTTATTCTTTTGATGCGACGGGCTTCGATCTCCTCATTATTGCGAGGAGGGATCACTTGATCATCTTGATCATTTGTGTCCCCATCTTGACCAATTTGACCTTGATCATCATCATCATCATCATCAATATCTTCAACACTAGCTTCAACTTGAGGAGAGGATGAAGAGGATGGTTGATCTTGGTCTTGATCTTGACTCGCATTAGTGAGAGGAGTGGGTACGACTTGCGGAGTCACTTGATCAATGAGAGGAGGGTCTTGAATATGTTCTTGGTTAGCTGTAATAGTTGGATCCTTGGCTTGATCTTCTAATGTAGAGGAGGGCTCCACTTGAGTAGAGCATAGTCCTTCTCGAGTCGCCATAAGGTGTCCCTCGATGGGGCGGAAGAATCCCACACCCATCCTTCCTATGGCTTCTTGAGGCATTTCAACATCTACATTTGAAACATGAAATTGCGCCACTTGGGAGCCGTCATTTTCCTCGAAAACCACACTACAAGATTCTATGACAATCCGTGAGGCTTTGTCATAGACTCTATAAGTGTGGGATTCGGCACCGTAACCAACAAAAATACCCTCAATAGTTTTGGATTGAAATTTCGACAACCTAATACCCTTGATCAAGTAGAAGCACTTACAACCGAATACACGGAAGTAGGATACGTTGGCTTGTTGCCGGTGAGGATCTTATATGGGGTCTTGCTCAAGCCTTTGCGGATGTAGAGGAGGTTGGAGGAGTGGCATGCGGTGGATATGGCCTCGGCCCATAAATATTGGGGAGAAGAGTACTCCGCCAACATGGTCCTTGCCAAGAGAGTGCGATTCTTCCTTTCGGCAACACCATTTTGTTGAGGAGTGTAAGTGGCAGAGTATTGGTGACGAATGCCTTCTTCACTAAGAAATTCATTCAATGTATAGTTCTTGAACTCCGAGCCATTATCACTCCTAATAGCCATGATTTGCACATTGTGACGTTGTACTTCGTTGGAGAAGTCGATGATGGTTTGTTGAGTCTCACTCTTGCACTTTAAGAAATAAACCCAAGTGTATCTTGAATAATCATCGACAATCACCAAGCAATACTTCTTGCCGTCAAGACTTGCCTCGGGCACGGCACCAAAGAGATCAACATGGAGAAGCTCCAAGATCCTCTTTGATGAGATAATAGTCTTGGCCTTGTGCACAATGTCATGCATCTTCCCTTCAACACACGACCTACAAACGCGATCCTTTGCAAAGGAAACATTTTCTTTTAGTCCAACAATAAGGCCACCTTTGTGAAGACTTTGCAAAGTTCTCATGTTGACATGGGATAGGCGGCGATGCCACAACCATCCCAAGTCCGCCTTCCCGAAAAGACACATTGCTTGAGTGTTGGTTGACTTCGAAAAGTCCACCACATACAACTCATTTTCAACATGTCCCACGTGAGCAACGTCAAGAGTCTTGCTCCTCAAAAGGACCACAATATCACCATCAAAAAAGACGGAAAAACCCATCTTACTTAGAGAGCGGACGGAAAGTAAATTATAACCAAGGGATTCGACAAGCATGACGTTCACGATAGTGATATCGGGAGCCACCACAACCTTGCCGAATCCGGATACCTTAGACTTGGACGAGTCCCCATAAGTGACGGTTGCTTGGATGTCATTTGGTCGCAACTCCGTCACTAGTTCTTTGCTTCCGGTCATATGATTAGTGCACCCACTATCGAGAATCCATTTAGTCCCACCGGAAGCATAGCCCTGCAAGAGATCATTGACTAGTGTTAGGATCCGAGATGGGTCCCTTCATGTTAGCAACAAGGGTCTTTGGGACCCAAATAGTATAGTCAATGAAACCCTCAATAGGACCAACATATTTAGCATGCACAACACCATAATAATCAACATATAAGAAATGGTGTGGATTGTTAGTTCCCGCGGAGGTGCTACGAGTAGTGGTGTCCCTCATGACATTACTACTCGAGGCAACATTGTTTGCTTATGCGGGTGTGCTACGAGTAGTGTTTCCCTAATGACATTACTACCCGAAGCACCCTTTTGGTTCTTCTTCTTGTTCTTCTTCTTCTTGTTCTTATTCTTAGCTATATAGCCAAGCCCTTGCTTACCCACTTGTTGCCTTGGAGCACTCAATTGTGGTCTAGCAATGACCGCATTAGGGCTAGGGGCAACCACTTGTGGGGTGGCTAACACAACCTTATCAACTTGAGAGCTTTGCCCTTGAGCCTTGCTAGCTCATCCTTCAACCTAGAATTTTCCTCAAAAATATTTGCATGATCACAAGAAGAATTAGAGGTGCTAGGATGGTTAGATTGAGTAAGTTGAGTTTGAAGTTGTTCATGCAACTCTTTGAGGGATGAGTGTTGGCTTTCCAAAGCTTTGTGAGCATTGGTTAGCTTTTCAAACTCATCGGTTAGTTTACCATGACCAACCCCAAACTCGACTTTATCCTTTTTAGCCTTTTTATATTTAGCAATAGAAAGATCACGTTCCTTAATGATTTTAGAGACAAGTTCATTATGGGTTGATTCAATAGATTCAAGTTCATCCTCTAGAGAAACTCTACCATCATGCTCTTCCTCAAGAGTCATAGAGAGAGATGCAATTTCATCCGCATCCCTTCTCTCAATCTCACCTTTCTCTCTCAAGGGCCTCTTGGGCCTCTTCCAATTGCCTCATGAGATGCTCAAAGTACTTATTGGTCTCCCCTTGCATGTTAGACATAAAATGGTCCAAGGAGGCCCTTTCCTCTTCTTCTCTAAGACTAGCAATATGTTCTAGTTCACTAGGGGTCTTAGAGTTAGGAGAAGGTGATACCTCAGTGGCTTTAGCCATGAAGCACTTGGCATCGCGTTGAGGAAGATTTTCATTGGGGGATTCAAAGAGGGATGATGAAGATGGAGTGGAAGCAATAGCTAGAGCGGCCAATTCATTTGTTGTTTCTTCTTCTTCATCACTCCCGGAATCATACTCCTCTTGAGTCAAGAGCACAAACTTGGTGGGGGATTTCTTGTTGAAAGGTTTCTTCTTAAAGAGAGGTTTCTTGTATTCAACCTTGGACTTGTCCTTGCGAATGAGCTTGCCACTATGGTGTTCTCTATTCTCGTAGGGGCATTCCGCAATGAAGTGATACTTGTCTTGGCAATTGAAACAAGACCTCACTTTTTGAGCTCCATCGTTTCCATAGCAAGACCTTGTCTTTTCCTCAACAAATTTCTTGCCCTTGGGAGGATTGCTCCAAAACTTTTGCACGGTGAGGGCGATGGGATCCTTTAGGACGGGATCATAGTCTTGTTCCTTCAAGGGAGGCAATGCCTCTTCTCCATCTTCTTCATTCTCAACCTCTCTTGACAAAACCTTGGCCTTCAAAGCAACGGATGCTCCTTGATGCATTCCAATGGCTCTAGCACGGTTGTCAAGAGCATTCTTGGTTTGCACTTTGTAGGAGCACAATTCTTGCATCACTTGAGTTGAGGTCATGGAGGAGAAATCATGTCTTCCTCGAATGCTCTTCAAGTCCGTGCCCTCAAACGGCATCACGGCAATCATGTACTTCCTCTTGATCCAAGCATCATCAATATATGTTGCACCCGCACTAGAGAAGGCGGTGGCAAGAGTTTTGAGTCTTCGATACATGTCAACATGATCTTCTCCATCACGCATGAAGAACCCTTCAGCCTCATTGGTCAAGGCATCATATCGATTTCTTTGCATGCTCTCATTCCCAACAAACATGATGACAAGAGCATCCCATGTTTCTTTGGCGGTGGAGAAGTGTTGAAGATGCGGCATGTGGTTGGGGCCCACGGCTTGATGAAGGATGGACAAAGCGGTGTAGTTGAGTTGGCAATCTACAACCTCTCTTCTTGTGAGATTCTTGGGATCATATGGCTTGTATCCGTCCCGAGTGATTCTCCAAAGATCTATACAAGAAGAGTTCAAGTGAGTCTCCATGTAGTATTGCCATTCACGAAAGGAATATGCATCAATTTTAGGTGGATCTCCTCTAGGGATTATATGAGGAAAAGGGATGGGGGATCGGGAGAATATTAGCCTTCAACGGCGTGATATCCTTCCTTTCCACCCGCACCCTTATTAGCGGATTGTTCGGCGGAAGCAGTTTTAAGTGGTTCACCATCAACCCCTTTCTTGGCACCCTCCGTTTCTTTCGGAAGGGATGAGTCGACCACCTCCGTCCTTTGGCTTTGAGGAGTGTTGTCATGAGTTGACGCAACTCCTCAAATTTAGTGTCTATGGATGAGGTCAATGATTATCTCAAAGCATTGAGATCATTCATGGACACATTGCCATCGGACGGAGCGTCACCCAACTCGTCTCCTATACTTAAACTCTTAGGCGGTTAAGCCCGATAGAAGAGCCGAGGCTATGATACCAATTGAAAGCAAAGTATGGGCACCTAGAGGGGGGTGAATAGGTGCTACGACCAATTTTAATTTTTCTTAAAGTTTAGGCTTGACAAGAAGGTAAATTCTCTAGATAGTGCAACTAGTGGTGAATTTACCTATATGACAAGGCAAGCAATTAATGGAACAAGTACGAGTAAGTAAAGAGAGGGAGGAACGAGATAAACGATGGAAGCACACGGAGACACGATGTATTTCCGAGTTCCTCCTTTTTAGGGGAGTACGTCTCGTTGGAGGGGTGTGAGCTCGCCACAAAGGCCTACTCAACGCCACTAAGGCCTCACCCTATTCTCCGATGAACTTCGCCACAAAGTCCTAGTTCACCTTCCACTATAGAACCCCTTTGAGGCGGGGATCGAATCCTTTACAAACAACTTGGGGCACACACCCACAATTTAATTGGGGGCTCCCAACTCTTCTTGAATCACCACAAGAACAAGGAGCTTAGGTTATCCACAAGAGGAAACCCTAAGCAAAGATCTCTCAAGCAAATGAGAGAGAAATGAAAATCCGGTTGGTGAAGATGTAGATCCGGTGGTCCTCCTTCTATCCTCAAAGAATCAACGAGTTTGGGTGGAGGAGGAAGGAGATCTTGCTAGTGGGTGAGCTCCATTAATGGTGTCTTCAATGCTGGGGAGAGATAACCCTTGGAGAGAGAAGTGAGGCTCTATTTATAGCCTCCCACAAAACTAGCCGTTTTTCAGCCAGATTTCGACCAGCCCGGAATGGTCCGGAATATTCCGAACCCCCGGAATAATCCGGAGCAATCCGGATGCCAACAGAGCAAAAACACGTTGTGGCCGGAATGACCCCCGGAATATTCCGGATGCTAACAGAACAAAAACCCGTTGTGGCCGGAATGACCCCGGAAAATTCCGGCTGCCGGAATCTTCCGGAATATTCCGGATTGCAACAGAGCTTTTTCCCATAGTGGCCGGATTATTCCGGATGAATTCCGGAGCCCGGATTGGCCCGGAATTTTCCGGGCTTTCCTTTGAAACTTTGTTATTGGCCAGGAAAAATCCATTTGATCTTCGAATTCTTCACCATTTCTTTGACACCGTATACGTGCTGAATTAAGACCTATTCCTTTGACAAAATAGTACGTACGGTTAGTAGCCTCTTTATGTTGTTAACAAACACACAAAACAGTGAGATATCGAGTATGCACTTTCAAACTTCTTAGTCGATCAGAAGTACCCGGATGGAGCAGACGAAGTCTTGCAGAGACAAATACAGCATCGATGCAAAGGATACACGGTAATCAACGGTTGCCTGTATAAACGCAGTACTACTGGAATTTTTCTGCGATGTATTTCGCCAGAAGAAGGACGAGAAATCCTGCAAGAATTCCATGCCGGAGATTTCGGACATCATACTCAATCAAAAAGCATAGTCAAAAAAGCATTCCGTGCAGGGTTTTTCTGGCTAACAGCCAAGACAGATGCTGAGCACATAGTGAACACATGTGCTGGATGTCAGTATTACACCAAGCAGACAAATATGCCAGCCCAAGCACTCAAAACTATCCCTATTACATGGCCGTTTGCGGTCTGGGGCTAGATATGATGGGACCATTCAAAACTGCAAGAGGCGGACTTACACATCTACTCGTTGCAGTGGATAAATATACCAAGTGGGTGGAGGCTAAACCCATCAAAAAACTTGACGGTGTAACTGCCAGAAATTTCATTATTGACGTAGTCATGAGATATGGCGTTCCACATAGCATAATAACTGACAACGGGACAAATTTCTCTATTGGAGAGTTGGCAAAATATTGTCGACAAACGGAAATTCGCCTAGATCTCGCATCTGTGGCACACCCGCAATCCAATGGACATGTTGAAAGAATGAATAGCTCAATCCTGGAAGGAATACGCCCAAGACTCTAATCTCCTCTTCATAGAGCAGCTGGAGCATGGGTGCAAGAGTTACCCTCTGTGCTTTGGAGTATTCGAACGACGCCAAATAGGTCAACAGGGCAAACCCCGTTTTTCCAATGCCAAAAACCTAACTTTTGCTAAAGTTATCAAGTGTGCTAAGGGAAAATTACCAAACTAAAAATCTTATTTTGTTACCAAGTTTGACAAATGAAAATTACCAATCTAATTTCACATTGGAAATGTTATCAAGTGTTATGAATGAAAATTACCATGCTAAAACCCTTTTATACAATGTCACCAAATGTGAGAGTGAAAAATACGAACCTAATTTCCTAGTGACAATGTTACCAAGTGTGATGAATTATAATTACCATCCCAAAAACCTATTTGATATGGGTATCAAGTGTGATAAATGAAAATTACCAACACAAAAATCCTTTTTGACAATGTTATGAAGTGAGGTGAATGAAAATTACCAACCTAATTTCATAATTTTGACGATTTTTACCAATTGTCATGAATGATAATTACCGACATAAAAACTTTTTTGAGAATGTTATCAAGTGTGCTGAGGGAAAATTACCAATGCTAGAAACCTACTTTTTTAATAAAGTTATCTAGTGTGATGAGGGAAAATTACCAGACTAAAAATCTATTTTATATTACCAAGTGTGACAAATGAAAATTACCAACCTAATTTCCCATTTGACAGTGTTATCAAGTGTTATGAATGAAAATTACCAACCTAGTTTCCTAGTGACAATGTTTATCAACTATGATGAATGATAATTACCATGCCAAAAACCTTTTTTAACAATGTCACCAAGCGTGATTAGTGAAAATTACCAACCTAATTTACCGGTGACTATGTTGTGGTGGTGGATGATAATTACCATCCCAAAAACCTATTGATAATGTTATCAAGTGGGCGAATGAAAATTACCAATTGTGATGAATGATAATTACCAACATAAAAAACCCGTTTGAAATGTTATCAAGTGTGCCGAGGGAAAATTACCAATGACCAAAACATACTTTTTGTTAAAGTTATCGAGTGTGCTAAGCAAAAATTACCAGACTAAAAATCTTTTTTTTTGTTACCAGGTTTGAGAAATGAAAATAACCAATCTATTTTCCTATTGAGAATGTTACCAATTGTAACGAATGAAAATTACCAATGCCAAAAACCTACCTTTTGTTAAAGTAATCAAGTGTGATGAGTGAAAATTACGAACCTAAATTCCTATTGACAATGTTATCAAGTGTGATGAATGAAAATTACCAATCCAAGAATGTGTTGATAATGTTATGAAGTGAGATGAATGAAATTTACCAATTGTGATGAATGGTAATTACCAATATAAAAAACCTGTTTTGAGAATATTATCAAGTGTATTGAGGGAAAATTATCAATGCCAAAATCTTATTTTGTTACCAAGTTTGACAAATGAAAATTACCAATCCAATTTCCCAGTAATAATGTTATCAAGTATGATGAATGATAATTACCAACCTAATTTACTAGTATAAATCTTTATCAAGTGTGACTAATGATAATTACTGTCGAATCTCTGACTCCACAAATCCCTCAGGTGACCCTATCGGGTTTCGACTAGGAGAAGTCATGAACGCTGGTGAAATCGTCGGCTTGACAGGAGGCGAGATTTACCCAGGTTCGGGGCCCTCGAAGAGGTAAAACCCTTACTCCTGCCTTCTGTTGATCTGTATTGGATGATTAGATCGGTTACAGGTTGCTCGAATCGAGAGTAGATCTCGAGTTCCGAGGCTTTTTTGGTCGTGCGGTATTACTTGGTCCTCTCCTTGGGGGCTCTCCTGGCCTTATATAGATGGCCAGGTCTCGAGTTCTACCCGGAGAGGACTCAAACCCTAGCTGGGTCGGTTACAAGTTTTCTAACTTCACCCGCAAGCTGATGCGGGTGGGCTTCACATGGGCCTTCTAGAGTACTCCAAGGGCGCTTCCTCTTGGGCCTTGACCTTGGGCCTGAGAGGGGGTGTCTTTACCCGCATGGTCCAGGATCCATATCTTCGTCAATTACCGTGCCAAAAACCTTTTCTTACAATGTCACCAAATGTGATTAGTGAAAATTACCAATCTGATTTCCTAGTAACAATGTTATGAAGTGTGATGAATGAAAATTACCAAGCCAAAAACCTATTTGATAATGTTATGAAGTGAGGTTAACGAAAATTACCAATTGTGATGAATGATACTTGCCAACATAAAAAAAACAGTTTGAGAATGTTATCAAATGTCCGGATGGAAAATTACCAATGCCAAAAACATACTTTTTGTTAAAGGTATCAAGTGTGATGAGAGAAAATTACCAGACTAAAAATCCTTTTTTGTTACCAAGTTTGAAAAATGAAGATTACCAATCTAATTTCCTAATGACAATGTTATCAAGTTAGATGAATGATAATTGCCATCCCAAAATCTTTTTTGATAATGTTATCAAGTGTGATGAATGAAAATTACCAACCCAAAAACCTATTTGTTAATGTTGTGAAATGACGTGAATGAAAAATACCAATTGTGATGAATGATAATTACCAACATAAAAAACCTATTTGAGAATGTTATCAAGTCTGCTAAGGGAAAATTACCAATGCCAAAAACCTACTTCTTGCTAAAGTTATCAAGTGTGATAAGAGAAAATTACCAGACTAAAAATCTTATTTTGTTACCAAGTTTGACAAATGAAAATAGCCAATCTAATTTCCCAGTAACAATGTTATCAAGTGTGATGAATGATAATTACCAACCCAAAAAACTTTTGATAATGTTTATCAAATGTGATGAATGAAAATTACCAGTCCAAAAACCTTTTTGTTAATGTTATGAAGTGAGGTGAATGAAAATTACCTATTTGTGATGAATGATAATTGGCAACATAAAAAATCTGTTTGAGAATGTTATCAACTGTGCTAAGGGAAAATTACCGATGCCAAAAACCTACTTTTTTTAAGTTGTCAAGTGTGCTGAGGGAAAATTACCAGACCAAAAATCTTTTTTGTTACCAAGTTTGACAAATGAAAATTACCAATCTAATTTCCTATTTTACAATGTTATCAAGTCTGATGAATGAAAATTACCATCCCAAAAAACCTCTATGTTATCAATTGTGATGAGTGAAAATTATCAACCTAATTTCCTATTTGACCAGTTTTATCAAGTGTGTTGAATGAAAAATACCAACCAAATAATATTTTGACAATGTTATCAAGTGTGATGAATGAAAATTACCATCCCAAAAACCTATCTTTTTTATAATGTTGTATGAAGTTAGATGAATAAAACTTACTAAGTAGGATAAACCATTTTTCAAGAATGTTATCAAGTTTGATTAGTAAAAATTTACCAAACTATTTATAATGTTATCAAGTGTGATTACTGAAAATCACCAAACTAAAACCCTTGTGCAAATATGTTATCAAGTATGATGAATGAAAATTAACAACACAAAAACCTATTTTTGTTAATGTTACCAAGTATGATGAATAAAAATTACCAACCTAAAAACCTATTAAGAATGTTATCAAGCGTGATGAGTGAAAATTACTAGACCAAGAACCTTTTTTGTTGTAATGTTATCAAGTTTGATGAGTGAAAATTACCTACCTAATTTGCGATTGACATTGTTTATAAAGTGTAATGAATGAAAATTAATAACCCAAAAACCTTTGTGGTAAAGTTATTAAGGGTGATAATGAAAATTATCAAGCAAAATACCTATTTTTTATAATGTTTATCAAGTTTTATGATTAAAAATTACCAACATAATTTTCCTGACAATGTTACCAAGCGTGATTAGGGTGATGAATGGAAATTAAATTGTTAACTAGTGTGATGAATGAAAATTCCCAACCTAAAAACCTTTTTGATAATGTTTATGAAGTATGATGAATGAAAATTACCAACATACAACCCCTTCTGAGATTGTTTGTCAAGTGTGATGAATGAAAATTACCAACATAAAAACCTTTTTGAGAATGTTGAGGATTTTTAACAAGTGTGTTTAATGAAAATTACCATCCCAAAAAACCCATTTTTCATAATGATGTTTTACCAAGCGCGATGAATGAAAATTACAAACTTAAATTCTTATTGACAACTCTAATTTTTGGTGGCTCGACGCAAAGAGATTTTGGCATTTTAGAGCAATAGTAAGGCAAAACAAGGCAACGAGTGTTATGAAATATTACGCAAAAAACAACATCTTAAAAAAGAATGTAACAAATTATCCAATATATTAAGTTGTACTTTATCTTTAAGACGACAATAAAATAATTAGTCATATACTTCATTCTGTACAAAAGTAAGTGTTTTATGTTTCTATATTTTTCCACGCATCATACTAAATAAAAAGTACTCCATATTTTATATGGACCACAACCATGTATACCATTTTTGTTTTTTTATGAATGATTTTCCCTTATTAAAATTTACACTAGCCGGAAGTGGTTTTTATTCTCCCTTTTTAAAATTTACACTAGTTGGAAGTGGTTTTTATTCTCCCACCCTTTTATCTTTTTACCCCTAAAAAATCACTAGCCCAAAAAGGGAATTATTTTTTTTTTCATACGGATTTTTGAAAGTAAAATAAACACAATTTTTTCTTTTAACCAACAAAAAGGGAATAGATTTACAAAATAAATTATTAGTTTTTCTATTACAAAGATTTTTTTTTGCACTAAAGTAAAATTCTTGTTTCATTTGTTTTGGCACGAACTGTGCGTGCGCAAAGGAAGAAATATAAGTAGTAGTAGAGTACGCGCGTAACAGCTTTTGAAAAAAAAGGGAATAGGCTCCCGACCCGACGTGTAACGTCTTTTTGATCGGAAGAGGTCCACGTGTCAAAACTAAGCTTTCCTAAAACAGAATACGTGCAGCTTTTAATTTTCTTTTTAGTAAGACAACCTGGTCGGAAAACCGATCGACGGTTCGTGTTCTGTCGCGCGCTCGTAAGTTAAAGGTGCGACTCGTAGGGAAACGTGCCCCATTTTGGGCACAAAGTGTGTCCATTTGGCGCGGACATGCGCTCGGTTTTTTTTTTCTATAGTGGCAGGAACTCTCCAACTCTTTGATATGCGCTAGCTCGGACGGTGCACCGAACGTCGCGCAGATGGCCGGCGCCGGTCAAATGTTGCTACTATAAATGTTGTTACATATTTTTTTTTTCCTGTAAAGTTGCTAAGTTTGAGTTAGTACAAAATCCAAATGTACACTTATTTCAGGGAAAGCGGGAGTACATTCGGCTGAAGTAGATCAAACGGATGACTGGCGCTGCTGGCCAAGCTTGATGGCACTCGCAAACAAGGTTTGTCATACGAGAATCAACACTGGCCGTTGGGCTGCTGAATCGAACGGTCCCCAGAGCAGCAGTCCAGCATGTTCTAGAAAAGTCTGCTGTGAGTCTGAAGTGAACGAGTGGAGCGACCGAGCCGAGCCGAGCCGACCCGACCCGACCCGACCGAGGCCGGACAGTGCCTTTTGCTCCTCGCCTCCACTCCACACGCACACCCCCACCTCGAGCTCTCCACTCCGTCGAGCAAGCGCGCGCCCAAACCCTCGTCCCCCTGCTGACTCCTGCGCAGCACGATGGACCCGCTGCGAGATGGTGACCATGAAGAGGCGCAGGGCGTCCTCGCAGATCCGACGGCATCGTGAGTTTTCCGAGCCCCTTGCCTTGCTTTTCTTTTCTTGCTATTACGTACACCGCGCCGTACGCCGTCAAATCGGACATGAACAGCCCCTTGCGCGCACGGTCGGCCACCCCCCCAACCCCACAATGCAGGTCGCATGGAAGAGCCGGGAAGATCTTGCCTTTGTTTCCTACAAAAAGACCCGTCTTTTATTAGGGTCTAGATGTTGCGATTAGGGGGTTTGGGTTTAGCACCGTTTGTTTTTTTTTCCGTGGAGTGCATGCGGCAGACATTAATTCATGGATTGCTATTTGGATCGGCGGAATCGGGCCTCTGCCTTCCCCGCCCAAATATTCAAGCCCAGACCATAAAGCCCCCCAACCATCGTCGTCAGTGCTGCTCAACGGCGTGGCCGGACGCCCAATCCGCAGGAAAGAAACGTGAGGTACTAAAAGGACGGGGACGAGGAGGTAGAGAAAGCAACCGTATTTGGAAAACACATGCCCCCACGCAGGTACGTACGTATCCCCACCGCTTTCCAAACAAACCGCAACCGTGCACTGTGTTGAGACGCACGCACTGCCACGGCATCGATGACGCTCTGTACTCGACTGCATAATCCCGCGCGCGGCACTCCTTTTTTTTTCCCTCCCAGGAGCCAACACCATCGATCATCGCTCCGCTCTTTTTTTTTCCCCCGCAAATAAACGCACGCGCACGCACGACGACTCAGCTTCACTTGCGCGTACATACAGATACAAAGTTCATCACGGTAGAGAAACACATCTAAACAATCATCCACCTCTCTAATCACTCGGATACTGGAAAAGATCAAGGCATGCTTACCTGCCTGCCCGGGCAGAAGATCATCTCGCTCGCAGCCGGCCGTTTCTTTTTTTTTCTTTTTTTGCCGATGAGAAGCTGCTCTGCTTGACCGTTTGAGTAATCGACGACGGGGATGGATCCCTCCTACCTACACAATCACGGTAGCTCTTACAGAAGAACCAAACAGAGGAGCCCAGACGGGGGAATCAAGAACAGATCTTAACACAAAAAATCATTCTCGATCTCTCTAATCCTCCTCCGCCCAGAGAAGATCCGGTCGATACTATTTACCTGCCTGCCCGAGAGGGGTCACCTCGTTCGCCGCCGGCCGGCCAGGCAGAGACCACCCGCGCCCGCGCCCTCGCCACTCCGCAAAGTCCGCTAAGTCGCACGCGCAACCGCACGCGGCTCGTGGAGGTGCCCTTGTATTTATAGAACAACATTGGATGGCGGCAAAAGAGGAGTTTGAATTTGCAATCCAGAGTGGTACTGGTAGCATCGGGCGGGAGCAGACTAAATTTTTACATTCCAGTTACCACTCCTCTTTCGTGCATGAGGGTGGGACACAACGAACAGTCGAGATGCATTGTGCCGCGGATTGGCGAAATTAATTGCTCCTCTCATATTATTGATCCCACGTCATGCCAGGAATATCAACCGAATATTCTCCTACCTTCCCGGGAGAATATCAACCGATTATTGTACCACTTTCCTCAAAGAATATCAACAGATTATTCCGCCACTTTCCTGGAAATCCGCGGCTGCTAAGTTTCCATAGCCGATCGTTGCTTTTGGTTAGCTCGTTTATTTACCTTGTCCTAGTCTTTTTTTTTAAATGAGGTGTTGCTATGTGTTTATTTTTTTGTCCTATTTTTTAAAGGTTGGTCGGTGCTCACCGACCTCAAGCAAAAAATCATATGCGAAAACCAGACGAAGTGACCCAAGCCTCGTCGTAATAGTCAACTATTAAGGTGATTAGTTTCCAAAGAAATATCGACATGTTCAATCAAAATAGTAGAGCAAATAAATAGTCCATGCGAGGAATATCAACCGAATATTCTGCTACCTTCCTGAAATAATATGAACCGATTATTCTGCCACTTTCCTGGAAATCCACAGTTGCTAAGTTTCCGTAGCCGATCATTGCTTTTGGTCAGCTCGTTCATTTACCTTCTCCTAGTATTTTTTTTAATGAGGTGTTGCTATGTGTTCTTTCTTCTGTCTTATATTTTTAAAAGGTTGGTCGGTGCTAGCCGACCTCATGCAAAATCCTATGCAAAAACCAGCCGCAGTTACCCATTGGATACCGGCCTCGTCGTAATAGTCAACTATAAAGGTGATTAGTTTCCAAGGAAATATCGACATTGTCTTCCTCGATTCTCACAGTTTTGTTCACAAAGCAAATCGATAACAGCAAATAAAATAGTAGAGCAACCATTACAGGATTCAGATCACATGTTCAATCAAAGAAGATACATGAAAGCTGTTAAGCTTACAATTATTAAAACTCATGATATGGAGAACTACAAAATATTATTACAAATCTCCACTTTGATCCAAGCCAGCAAAAGATTCGCTCGAGTTACTCAGCATCATGTATGGCATTCATTCAGCTGGACTCACAATATAAACAAACCAATGGAGGACAACATCCATGGTTACGTCACATCAGATGATGTATGAACCTAAAACCAAAATTACATAATTATGCCTTCCTACTGCTCCCATGTATACCTCCAGCTACCACTGGTTCAATGAGGCTCGGCGGCATCTCCTGCACGACAAGAGACCAACAAAGACTCAACTCCCCGGCACAAGCCATCAAATTCTGCATCAAATTTAGGTGCTCCAGTAAAGCTTTGGTACATTGTTTTCATCATACCTACCAAACAAGAAGGCAAGAGAATTTCTTTACAACACTATTGGTTGATTCATGCACACTAATCACTCATTACTAATTCAGCCTAGTTCATCGACATTTGATTGGCATTCAAGTTGGACACATGAAAAAAAATCATCGCAAACAAGAGTGCCAGATAACAACACAGCTGCAAGGTCTAATCAGCGACAAATACAATAGAGCTACCATCGGGAAAACCCAATTGGTTTAAACAGTCCCTGGATAACACCACCTCCATCCTTTCGAGGATTTCTCTTGAAGAAAAAAAATGAATGAACAATGATAGGTTCCATTGTCTCAGCAGGCATCAGCATCCACCAGTCACTTATGTGCAAGTATAGCTAATCTAAAAATAAACATGTCGCTAAAAAACACGCAACCTAGAATTCTGCACATGCACACATCACCCTGCAATCAAATCAATTTTCAACAGCCAAAATGCCATCCATGTCCATAGCAACTACTGGGCAACACAGGTTGGCTAGAATCAGATCCAACATACGGGCATAGGCAGACGAGGCAACAAGCACAACGTATTTTGCACATAAACACCAGCCGATGTGAGCATGGACAGATAAATAGTTACTCTCCCTTGATCCATAATAAGTGTCGCTGATTTAGTACAAGGTTGTATGAAATCAGAGACATTTATTATGGATCGGAAGGAGTACGGTAAAAATTGGTCGCTACAAATAAGTACATGACCCTAAATTAATGAGTATCCCTTACCATGCTGGTTAGATTACTGTCCAAGCTTCGGCAAGAAAATTGTACAAGCTAACAGTCAAACCAATCCTGCAGTAAAATAAACACAGTTCGAGATGATAGGATCAGTAGACAGAGAACTTTTGAAGCATCCGGTATCGTCAAATTACAGGAGAATTATAAATATAAAGGCTAATGTTTGGTACTAGTACATCAGCCACATGCTTCTTATTTTGCCAAAAACAAACACACACTGGCAATGTCACTAGAATTTAACTATATGTGCACCACGTACTCCAGCAAAAATATTTATTTACTCTCCAACATGTTGCACTAGGTCAGCGACACGCTCGCCCGAGCCTCCCATATGCACCAGACAAAAACAACCTGCAAACAGCACAATCCAGGAACATCTACGATGTTTGTTTTCTCATAATGGCACCTATAAATGTGCAGATGCAACTGTAAAACATCACAGTTTGTTTTCTATCCGGAAATATTAAGATTTCCTACCGACTCTAGACTGGAAACTAGCATGCACAAACAAGACCACATGTACATATTATTTGTGTGCATGTGTACGCGTCACACTCAAACGGCAAAGAACAGCAAGTAAACCTTCCGACACTTGTTTCCAACCGCTTTGAATCGACATGGAATCAAAGGCATCTCGGCAAGGATACTTTCTGCATTTTCAGCAACGATTGCAACTTGCCATACACGCACAATGAATATACATGCAAAACTAGCATGCTAACCTGATCAACAACACCAAATTTGAACACACATGCATATTTAGTCATCTATGTATGTACGCATACCATTGTTATTTTCACTTGGAAGTTGCAACCTTCGATATAGAGAACCAGCCACTAACTAAGAAAACTTTCAATGGGATGCTAAAATAATAAAGGATGGAAGGCTCACCACCAGTGCCAGATTCCAAGGCTAGCAGCCTCCTTGGCAACACCCGGCAGGCGTATTTTGTCCAGTTGTTACTGGTGACGATGAACTTGGTGTGCCAGAGAAGTACCGTGAGCTCCTCGTCGCCACTCTCGTACCAGGGCAGAAACAGCATTCCTGAAGAACACACGTCGGTCCCCATCACTTTGCTCGGTTGATCCCTCGCTAGTCTAATCCTTTGCTTTGATCTTCTTCTTTTTACCTGAAAATCAAAAACACGAGGAAAAAGGAAATTGTCAGATCAGTCCAAGAAATGCAATCAGCCACTATATTCAAATACTAGAAACTCTCTTAAGTAAAAACTCAAGCGATAAATTTGAGCCCACATTAGATCAAAATTTAGGTTCAGGTAATTAAGTCAATTAAACCAGCCAACAATCAATTAAGCCCAACCCGAATACAAAAGCCTTTTCGCATGTCAAAAAAAAAAATATACATGTGCATTTGAGAAAAATAGATATAGCTAAAAGATCAATTTGCTTGACATGTTAAGCTCTTGAATGCAATGTGCCTTATAGACTGAAGTTATCTAACACAAGTGCTGCCCAAAGAACCCTAAAGAAATCACTGCAAGCTATATTAATTTAGTAGCATATAAAGAGAAGTCTCTCCTAGTCTCAGCTCAGTCCAATTCATATTTGGGTAAGCAAATCAAAGTTGTAAATGGAGAACATCAGTGAGAGAATTGTCTTTGTTTGTAAATCAACACATGAACCGCAAGACCATCTATAATTATGTTTTCAATTAAGTAAGCCACACATGGTTGATTATATACAAATACAAGTTGAATTCTAAAACCAGAATTCCTATCCACCAGCTGCTAGTTCTTGCGCCACCTAAGAAGGTCCTGAAACTCCTGGAGAAGGTCGAAAGAGGGTTCCTATGGTCAGGACGCGACATTGCCAATGGTGGCAACTGCCATGTCAATTGGCGACGTGTATGCCGACCCGTCTCCCTTGGTGGCCTCGGCGTACACGACCTGGAGCGCACCGGTCTTGCCGTTCGCACACGTTGGCTTTGGTCCAGCCGCGTCGACAATGCTCCACCACGACGTCTGTGGGTAATGGACAGCCCGCCCTGTTTTGGGAGGACCGATGGATCGGCGGTCGCTCCATCAAGGAAATCGCGCCGAGTCTCTACGCTTGCATCCCCAAACGCCGCCACAAGTCTCGCACGGTCGCGGAAGGCTTACAGGTGCATCGTTGGGCTGCTGCCAGTACCTCTGCTATGGCAACACTCACCGCCAAGTCGGACAACCTTCTATGGAAGTGGAACACGAGGGGCATCTATCGTCCTACTTGGCTACTTTCCATGGCTCCGTCACCTGCCCCGCTTGGAAGCTCACATGGAAATGTTGGGCGCCGCCACGCGTGCGTTTCTTCCACTGGCTGGCAAGAATGGACCAAGACCGCCTTGCCCGACGTGGACTGCCGCACCCGCCGCGCTGGAATTTTTGACAAAACAGACCACCTCAAAAAATGCAATGACAAAAAGGACCACTTTCCAGATGATTTGCTAAAACTACCGTGGCGGCAGGTCAGCCAAGCGACACGTGGCACATGCCACTACGGAGGCCTGCCACCACGGCCGGAGGCGGCACCTTTGGCGAACGGATTCCCCGGGGTGACGTGGCCGCATGCCGCCACCGTGCGAGGCGGCACCCATCTGCACTCTGCACTGATTCATCGCATGCATTTGTTTTCCCGCTGATTATTTGCCCCGATCGTTGTTACCAAAAGTAAGCAAAGGACAAATGTTCAGCATGCAAATCAGTCCCGTACGTGCCCCTCCTCTCATGTGAGTCACGACGAAGGAATCAAAAAATTAGTGCCACTGCGATCAGCTACCGCATGCAGGAATCATGTCAGCTGGTCAGCGTAGCATGCAGCATGCAGGAGCAGGGAGAGCAAAGGAACATGCTGCCTCCGTCCCTAGCGGCGTGCTATGCCGCCTCACCCCGTGGTGGCAGGTGCGCTTGGCTGGCTTGCCGCTACCTTATTTTTGGCAAATCATCCGGTAGGTGGTCTTTTTTGTCATTGCGTTTTTTGAGGTGGTTTGTTTTGTCAAAAATTTGTCGCGCTGCCCGCTCTGCGACCAAGCTCCAGAGACGATCACACCACTTGTTCCTCGGATGTCCATTTTCCAAGCAAGTTTGCCATGAGATCCTCTCCTGGTTGCCCTA
>JAPCYS010000373.1:0-59043 GCA_028641055.1 Alopecurus myosuroides
ATAAAATTAGGGTGAGTTTATTATGTTAATTTCAAACAGTTAATAAGTTTGGATTTCAAAAAGGTTTAAATTGTGGTGCTGTTTGGAAAATAAACCAATTTAGATGATTTTTGAATATTTGGAATGATTAATAAAATAAACCTTTTAATAAGGTGACCCAAAAGATTCAATTGGGTACAAGGAATAAAATAAAGTTTTGGTTATAGTTTTAAATTGGCTCTGTTTGAAATACATTTGGTTTGAGTTTGAGTAATTTGGAAATTAATAGATTATTATTGAAAACAAGGATTTTAATAGGGTGAACCCTATTGATTAAAGTGATTAAAATGAGTTTGATTGGTTTGGAGATTTGTTATAAACTCAAGTTGATTGATGTTTTGAAGATTTGATTTGAATTTGAAATGATTTGGAATTAATTGATTGAATTAATTGTTTGATTAGAACCAACAATTTAATAAGTGATTTGATTTAAACTTTTGAGTTAGCCATTAGGGTTTTAACAAGAGGGGGAAATTTATTAACAGTCAATTTGGTTAAAACAATTTTCAAACTATTGAAGAACAAATGAGTGGTTTAGTTTGCAAGTTGGAACTTGGAAATTTTGAGCAAGGGTGAAAGTTTAAATTGTTTTGAAATTTTCAGTTGTGATGCAAACATGGTGCAATGCAATGTGATGCATATGATGCAAGCAAAACAAACAGGTAACACCCCAGGTGTTACAGACGACACCACTAACAAGGGATTGCGCCCTCGCAATCCACCTGCTAACCCGGGAGGGGAAAGAAGTTCGACTATCGATTCTTCGGGCTTCCGTTTGATCTCCTCGACACCACCAACAAGGGTTTCTCGACACCACTAACAAGGGGTTCTTGCTCGGAGTGACGACGATGTTCTTCCACCAGGAATCTTCCGATGATCGAACCTATTAGGTTAAGGGCTCAGAAAACGTCCACCCACGTGGGATCCTAACACTTGGAAGAGGTAGACAAGGGGAAGACTCCAAAACAAATAAGATGTGAGGGGAAATAGAATAGGGGTAAGGAGAAAACAGGGATCCTATTGAGATGTTTTTCCAAAAATAGTTTAGCAGAAATAGTTTTTGACACTCTAGAAACAACGACCGTTAGCGAGGTTATCCTACAGGCTTTGCGGACCCGTTGCTTCGATAACCATTCGTATCGAAACAATATCGGGAATCGGAACCAAGGCTCTGATACCATTTTGTGACGCCCCGAGATCGAGCACTATGCAGATTTCAGCATTCCCGCCAAAATCCACATAATAACCGATTCCAGATTGCCACTTGTGATAATCATTACAATAGTTCACGAATATTCCACAATTACAACAGAATCAGATAGATACAAGATGACTCAAACGAGCCAGAGATACAACTGATACAATACAAAGAGCCAAATAACAGCGGAAGAAACAACATATCGTCCGTCTACGGACAAGATACAAATTGGACTAAGAGTCCTGAAGATAACCGAGAGCGTCCAATCCCTGCCCAGGCCAAGCCGGAGGGATTCCCAAGCTAACGTCGTCAGACTTCAAACCTGTTGACTGCAATGTTGAATATGCATCCACGAAGAGATTCGTGGGTCAGTACGATTAAGTACTGGCAAGTGGATAAACCATACTCACAAGATACCGGCGTAGCCAGTCATCACAAGATACAAATACTTTAGGATCAACGAGAAGGAAGGGGTTATTGCAAATAAGCGACAGCAGGCTGCACTAACCAACTACAGAGAGATACTACAACTTCCGGCGAACAGAAAGAAGGTAAGATCGAGTATTGTAACCAACTGAAAGATAACTTCAAACAAACCCATCCTGGATCTCGCCCCTTATCTGAAGAAGCAATCCGAGGATAACTCACACAGTTGGATTAATGATGGTTCAGATTATTGTGTCAATAAGCCTATTACTAGTCAAGTTGTAATTATTGGGTGAAAGATTGTTAATCATTAGGTTTAAGTTGTCCTGAGTACTTGTTAGCCAGTACTTTCACCAAGTAATCCATAACCGCGGAAAACACGGCTTCTCGAGAAGATTATCCCTGCAGGGTTGCACCAATTTGGCCGTACACGCAAGAATAACCCGCCAGATGGGATGCCTCCCACCAAGCGGGGTACTCTACACAACTCAACTCTTCTTCGCATCAAGCCCAAAGAACCTTGGGCGCACGGCTAATCGAGCCCAGAAGAAAATGGACCCTCATAGCACTCTAAGACCGTGTCCCCCTATATGCCGACTACGAAAGTTCCACCCGGGTACCAAGGGCTCGCAAGATCATGCATGCAGCAAATGGAACACCCGAACTAAATGAGGCGATTTGGACGAGATGCGAATCGAGTCAAATTGAGGGGGGCGCCCATACTCGCTTCCCACATGCGGGTAGTGCGCTCATCATGGATCAGTAGACAAGACCCTTTTCCTATTAGGGTCGACACTAGCAGGCCTCAAAACCACAAAGGGCCTCCTGCCGGTGCCTTATCATCAAATTATTATTTTACAATAACATTAGCATGATTGATTGATTAAACATCGAGCCCCCAGAACATAATAGAGTAGTAACAGAAAGTAACGGGTAACAGACTCGAGCAAAACAACCCTAAGCATGATAGTAAGACACGGGCAACAAACAATGGTTATAGGTATGGAGGTGAGGCAATAACAAGGTTAAGGGATTCATGTGATGGGTTCGTAACAGAAACAACTACTACTAAGGATAGCAGAATAGAATCAACGGAAAGAATCGGTAACAAGTGATGAAAGGCAGCCATATGGCAGCAAGTGAGTATACTTGCCTGAGATCCCGCAAGGTAGCAGAACTTGTCGTTGCTCACATCATCTCAACGTCCTATCCGGGAAGAAGCAACGAACCTCGAACAAACACCGGATGCAACAATTACTACTACGGCAAAAGATCCAGCATGATCAAGATATGGATGCATGACAGGTTTAAAGATGCATCAAGGTAAACTAGTTGACAAGATAAACAAATTTAAATGGACCCATATGCAATTTGAGTTGCATATGAACAGCCCATGAATTATGGTTGAAACAATTGTTTTCCAACTAATCAACAGGTGAAGGTGGATTAGCATGATGCATGGATGAGGAAAACAACAAAAATAACAATGAATAACAATAATAGATGCAAGTGAAAAGGAATTTAACAAGTTGGAAATTATTTATCTAGTTTGGAAAAGGTTTGGTTACTTAAACATGTCACACAAGTAATTGTTGTTTTCATCAAGTTAAATTGTTCAAAATAGAAGACAAAGTTGATATTTGAAAAGAACATCAAATTTTAGTTGAATTACATGTTTCAAATATTTGAAATTGGAATTAGGATAATTTAATTATGAATTAAACAATATTAAACAAGTTTTAAATGAATTTAAAACAAGTTTGAGTTTGATTGAATTTTTATTTGTTCAAAACATAATTTCAAACTCATATTTGAAAAGTTCACACTTTGATGGTTTGAAAACATATTTTGCATGTTCAAAATTATTTTATTTTGAGCAAATTATGATTTTATCAATTTTAAATGAATTAACCAAGTATTAAATTATTTAGGCAATTTAATTTATTCAAACCATGAAACAAAATTTATATTTGAAAAGGTTATTCAAAATGGTATGGAAAACATATTTTATTTGCATTTATTGGATTAATAATGAATTAGTTATTGAATTTAGAAATTAGCATTTGAATTATTTGAGTTTGAATTTTAAATGAATTTGGAGTTTTCAAAACAGTACACAAATGGATTATTTGGAAAGATTATGAAATTTGGAACCGAAAACATATACAACTTTTATTTTTTAGAGTTATGGATTAAAAGTTATTAAGGTTTTAGTTTTAGGGATTAGTTCTGCAATTTAAATTCGTTTGGGATAAAACAGAATCGTGTTAAATGTTTTTGCACCATGCAGCAGCTAGCCACAGCCACTGCACGGTGGGCCATGGTGCCAGCGTGTCCACTGTACGCGCGCGTGGCACCCAGAGCCACTGACTGGTGGGGCTACGCTGGCAGCCACGGATGCAAAAAGGTGGGATAAATCCCGCGCGAGGAGCAGGATTCGATCCCTGCCCCTCTCGCTAGCGTGCGTTCTATCTGAACCAGTACGGTGAGTGAGCGTTTGGTGTCAGTAATCCACGCGCGGACAAGGTAAAGCGTTAGCTCGTTAACTGAATCTACTGACGACCAAAACCAACTGCACCTCGTCAGAGAACAGACCACCGGCGGCGATCGCCGTGCTTGTGCGCTAGCTGAAGGATCTGGATGGTGCAGATGCGAGTGCCGTGCGTGCGCAAGTAGACAGGTAAGGGAGGAGGAGGTGGTGGTCGCTCACCACAGAACGGAGTCGTTGCAGAGGCTCGACGAAGCTTCCGCGGCGGCGACGGCGTGGTTGAGGACGGCGACGCAGCTACAGCGGCTCTCCGTGGCCGAGGAGCTGTCCACCAGCTCGAGGAAGGGGCGGTGAGTCGTTCCCCGGGGTCGGCGCGGATGAAGGAGGGCCACAGCGACGCCGGCGTGCACGGGTTCAGCGGGGGAAATGCCACGGTGGCCGGAGGCGTCGAGGATCGCGGCGTCGACTCCGCGCGTCTCCGGGGGACCTCCGGTGTCCAAAAGAGAGAGGGGACAGAGGGGGTTTAGTTCCCGTGCTCAGCGAGGTAGATGGGTGGGTGGTGCGGTGGCGATCGACGGAGTTCAGAGAAGCGTGCTCCGGCGAGAGGTTACAGAGGCGAGATCGACGAGGGAGAAGGCAATTGCAGCGGCGCCTCGAGGGGAGAGAGAGAGCTAGGAGCTAGGGTTGGCGCTGCAGGTCAGTAGGGGGCTAAATAGGGTGCAGGGATCAACGACGGCCGTCGGGATGTGACCGCGTCCGCCGTGGCATGTCCCGATGTGGCGCCGTACGAAGGAGGACGACGGGGGGCGTCTGATGAACCGGTACGGGCCGCGCGCGCGCGTTAGTTGCATTAGGTGGGCTGGGCTTAGTTAGGTTAGTTAGCTGCCGCGCGCTTTTCTTTTTATTATTTGTTTCTTTTTTTTTTTTTTGCTGAAACCAAAAATGGAAGAAAAGAAGGCTTTTAGGGTTAGGAAAAAATCCTATAAGATTAGGGTGAGTTTATTATGTTAATTTCAAACAGTTAATAAGTTTGGATTTCAAAAAGGTTTAAATTGTGGTGCTGTTTGGAAAATAAACCAATTTAGATGATTTTTGAATATTTGGAATGATTAATAAAATAAACCTTTTAATAAGGTGACCCAAAAGATTCAATTGGGTACAAGGAATAAAAGAAAGTTTTGGTTATAGTTTTAAATTGGCTCTGTTTGAAATACATTTGGTTTGAGTTTGAGTAATTTGGAAATTAATAGATTATTATTGAAAACAAGGATTTTAATAGGGTGAACCCTATTGATTAAAGTGATTAAAATGAGTTTGATTGGTTTGGAGATTTGTTATAAACTCAAGTTGTTTGATGTTTTGAAGATTTGATTTGAATTTGAAATGATTTGGAATTAATTGATTGAATTAATTGTTTGATTAGAACCAACAATTTAATAAGTGATTTGATTTAAACTTTTGAGTTAGCCATTAGGGTTTTAACAAGAGGGGGAAATTTATTAACAGTCAATTTGGTTAAAACAATTTTCAAACTATTGAAGAACAAATGAGTGGTTTAGTTTGCAAGTTGGAACTTGGAAATTTTGAGCAAGGGTGAAAGTTTAAATTGTTCTGAAATTTTTAGTTGTGATGCAAACATGGTGCAATGCAATGTGATGCATATGATGCAAGCAAAACAAACAGGTAACACCCCAGGTGTTACAGAGTTGCTGTCTAAAATGTTTTGTTCATTTAAGTAAATATTGATGCTTCGTGTCCCTATTACTTATTATCGATACTTCACTCCATAAACTTGTTTACCGAGCTCAGTTTTGCTTGGGGACAAGCGAGGTCTAAGCCTGGGGGGATGTGACGCCCCGAGATCGGGCACTATGCAGATTTCAGCATTCCCGCCAAAATCCACATAATAACCGATTCCAGGTTGCCACTTGTGATAACATTACAACAGTTCACGAATAATCCACAACAACAACAGAAAAGAGATTTACAAGATGCCTCAAACGAGTCAGGGATACAACTGATACAATACAAAGATCCAAATAACAGCGGAAGAAACAACATATCGTCCGTCTACGGACAAGATACAAATTGGACTAAGAGTCCTGAAGATAACCGAGAGCGTCCAATCCCTGCCCAGGCCAAGCCGGAGGGATTCCCAAGCTAACGTCGTCAGACTTCAAACCTGTTGACTGCAATGTTGAATATGCAGCCACGGAAAAGATTCGTGGGTCAGTACGGTTAAGTACTGGCAAGTGGATAAACCATACTCACAAGATACCGGCGTAGCCAGTCATCACAAGATACAAATACTTTGGGATCAACGGGAAGGAAGGGATTATTGCAAATAAGCGGCAGCGGGCTGCACTAACCATCTACAGAGAGATACTACAACTTCCGGCTAACAGAAAGAAGATAAGATCGAGTATTGTAACCAACTGAAAGATAACTTCAAACAAACCCATCCTGGATCTCGCCCCTTATCCAAAGAAGCAATCCGAGGATAACACACGCAGTTGAATTAATGATGGTTCAAATTATTGTGTCAATAAGCCTATTACTAGTCAAGTTGTTAATCATTGGGTGTAAGGTTGTTAATCATTAGGTTTAAGTTGTCCTGAGTACTTGTTAGCCAGTACTTTCACCATGTAATCCATAACCGCGGAAAACACGGCTTCTCGAGAAGATTATCCCTGCAGGGTTGCACCAATTTGGCCGTACACGTAAGAATAACCCGCCAGACGGGGGATCAACCCACCAAGCGAGGTACTCAACACAACTCAACTCTTCTTCGCATCAAGCCCAAAGCACCTTGGGCGCACGGCTAATCGAGCCCAGAAAATGGACCCTCATAGCACTCTAAGAACGTGTCCCCCTATATGCCGATTACGAAAGTTCCACCCGGGTACCAAGGGCTCGCAAGATCATGCATGCAGCAAATGGAAAACCCGAACTAAATGAGGCGATTTGGACGAGATGCGAATCGAGTCAAATTGAGGGGGGCGCCCATACTCGCTTCCCACATGCGGGTAGTGCGCTCATCCTGGATCAGTAGACAAGACCCTTTTCCTATTAGGGTCGACACTAGCAGGCCTCAAAACCACATAGGGCCTCCTGCCGGTGCCTTATCATCAAATTATTATTACCATTAGCATTAACAGGATTGATTGATTAACATCGAGCCCCCAGAACGATAATAAAAGATAGTAAAAGAAGTAACCGACAACAGACTCGAGCAAAGCAACCCTAAGCATGGAGCTACGACACGAAGGCCAACGAGGTAAACAATCAACAGTTAATAGGAAGTGGAAGGAAAGGCTATATCATGGCTGCAAGGTAAACATACGATAGGATCGAGACACATGCATCGTATCAACAGGCTAGAATAAGAATAACGGAAAGAATCGGTAACAAGTGATGAAAGGCAGCCATATGGCAGCAAGTGAGTATACTTTCCTGGAATCCAGCAAGTAGAGGTACATCCACAGCACTTGTCGTAGCTCACATCATCTCAACGTCCTATCCGGGAAGAAGCAATGAACCTCGAACAAACACCGGATGCAACAATTACTACTACGGCAAAAGATCCAGCATGATCAAGATATGGATGCATGACAATTTAATGGATGCATGGAAATAAAGTAGTTGACATGATAACATGTTTAAATGGACCCATATGCAATTTGAGTTCCATATGAAAAGCCCATGAATTTTGGTTAGATTATTTGTTTTCCAACTAATCAACAGGTGAAGGTGGATTAGTATGATGCATGGATGATGAAAACAGAAAAATAACAACAATAGAACCAATTGGAAATAAAGTTTACCCATTTTGAATTTCACTTATTAAGTTTTTGGAATTTTGGTTACTTAAAGGTGTCACACAAGCATTTGTTGTTTTCATCAAGTTAAATTGTTCAAAACAGATAACAAAGTTCATATTTGATTAGAACACAAAATTTTAGGTGGATTACATGTTTCAATTATTGAAAAAGGAATTACAATGATTTAATTATGAATTAAACAAGATTAAACAAGATTTAATTGAATTTAATTCAAGTGTGAATATTATTTGGATTTTATTTGTTCAAAACATAAATTCAAATTCATATTTGAAAAGGTTATGTTTTTTTTTTGGTTTGAAAACATATTTTATTAGTTCAAAAATAATTTAATTTGAGCAAGTTATGAATTTAGCAAACTTAAATGATTTAAACAAGGTTTAAATTATTCAAGCAATTTTAATTATTCAAATCATGAAACAAAATTTATATTTGAAAAGGTGGTTTAAAATAGCATGGAAAACATATTTTATTTGTTGGGAAAACAATTTCAAATGATTTAATTAAGCATGTTACCAATTTAATTGCATTAAATAAGAGATGAAACAATTATTAAATTTAGATGTTGCAAACCAGAAACAAAGTTGATATTCAAGTGTGGCATGTGATTTTGGATGAAATTCATGTTTTGAGTATTTAATTTGGAGCCACCATTTGCAAGCTATTAATTATGCCATTTAATTAACCAATTTAAGGATTATTAAATAACATTAATTTTAATTGCCCAAAATGCAAAACAAAGTTGATAGACAGAAAGTACATTAAATTTGGACTGAAAAACATATTTTATTTGTTTTATTTGAATTAATTATGAATTAATTATGGAATTAACCAAATTTGAGATGAATTGTTTAAATTTGAAATTTGAAACAATTTGAATTGTGCAAAACAGAAAACAAATGATGTAATTAGATAGAGTATTAAATTTGGGGCAGAAAACACATTTTATTTACATTACTTAAGTTTGGGAAATAAAAGTTATGGTCATTTTAATTTTGGGGACTAATCTGTAATTTCCCAGGGGCTTGGCTGTGAGGAAACTGTGGGGACAGGGTCAAAGTGCGAAGACTGCGCCCAAAATTGGGACTGCACCAGGCCACAGTGGCCCTGGGTCGCTGCCCAGAGGGCCCAGGCCACGCTGGCGCTGCGTGGGCGTGGGTGCAGCTGAGGTGGCAACAGGGGTCACTGCCCAGTGGGCCTGCCCCTGTGCGCGCAACAGAGAAAAAAGGGTGGGCATAAATCCCCTGGGTGGGAATCGAACCGCGGCCGAGGGCGTGCGCGCACGGATGCCCTGCCAGTGTGCTACTGCTGTCAGTTTGGTTCAGATACAGAAACATTGAGTTTTAAGGTTCCAGTTGCGACAGATTCAGAAACTGAACAACGTTCAGATGCAGAAACGTAGCAGCAGAGCGGCCGGCGGTGAGCTAAGTTGCATCGGGGTGCTGTGCTCGCTGGGGTGCGTGTGTGTGCTTGCAGGAGTGTGCGATTGCGCTGGTGCGTGCGTGTGTGGAGGCGGACAAGAGAGGGGAAGGAGGAGAGGACGGAAGGCGATCACCTCGGTCTGTTTGTCGATGAAGACTGCCGACGGAGCAGAGGGCGAGGGAGGTTCCTCTCCGGCGACGGCGCGGGCTCCGCGGCCGCTCCCAGCAAGCGGCGATGAGACGAGGTGGTGGATGGGACATCCACGGTTTCATTCCCGCCCTCGGGTGGGGCTCCCGCTTCCACGGCGGACGGCGGTGAGGGGAGGGTGGCGCTGCTTCTCTCGGTGTGGTGCAGGGATTCAGAGACAGAGGGAGCTCGGGCAGCTAGACGAAGGGGGGGAGAGGGTTGGCGGCGCGGAAGGATGGGACTAGGGTGGCTAGGGTAGGCAGAGGGGAGAAGGCCAGCTTTATGGGGAGAGGAGATAGGTACGGCATCACATCGAGGAGGGGGAGGTGAGATCCTGCGGTGGTGACTGTGATCGTACTGAAGGAAGAAGACGACAAGCAGGAAGGGGTAGCGGGCCAGAAGAGATGGGCTTGGGGGAGAAAAAGAAATGGGCTGGGGAAAGAAAGGAAAGGGGTGGCCTGTCTCCTTTTGTGTTTTTATTTCTTTTGATCCTTTTTTTTGTAAAAGAGATAGGGAGAGAAAATGATAAAGGTTAGGGTTATGTTTTTTTTAGGACTATTTTTGTTAGTGTTCAAAACAGCAATGTCAAGCAAAGGTTAGCATTATTTCACAAGTTTGAAATTTCAATTTGATTTAAAGTTTTTTGTTGAATCTTCCCAATAGGGTTTGGGGTTTTGATTTGATAACTAAATTTTATTAAGTTGCAAAACAATGAGTGAAAGCAAGGTTGGTTTTGATTTCAAAATTGCAAATATTAGTTTGATTTCTAAGTGGTTAGTTGAATTTCCTGTGTTTAGGAAGCCTAGCAAGCTAGGCGCTACTCGTCGCAACTTAGGGGCTGCGATGACAGTAGTTGGTGGGGCTGCTAGCCAGTCTGCTAGTTTAGACACTGCTACTAGGCCCAAGTATAGTACCCCCGCCAAAACTCTTAGGGTTGCAGAGGCAGTGGCTGCTGAGTTGCCGCATCTCGGTGGCGACGTGCGCGCTAGGCAGCAGGATAGGCTCAATGAGCTAGTGCTAGAGGGTTCTAGGCAGAACGAGGAGTTCCGGAAAGCCAATCAGGGCGCTGGCGCTTCTCAGGTTGTGCACTCGCATGCGGTCAGATCTACGGATCATGCCTCATCGCCGCTTCCTGGCAGTGAGAGGAACCAGAGTGTGAACTCGGGGAAGAGCAAACAGATGCATGTGTACGACCCGGCTGTCGCCGCGAAACAGCGCGCTGTGCCGCGGGAGCCCGGTCAGAAACACAACACTGCAGGAGCAGGCTATCAAGCCGATAAAGCTCACAACAAGAGGCAAGAAGGAAACAATGCAGGACCTTCTCGGCGTCCTGCCGCCCAGCCTACTCGGCAGAGGACGCAGCAGCCAGTGGCAGCATAGCCGCGTGCGGCTGCGCCAGCAACCAACCCAGTGGTGCAGCCCGCAGTTGTGCAGGAAAACCGCTACGATGATGGGTACTCGGCGATGGGGCTAGCCGGCTATGCTGACCCAAGAGATGTCACTGACCGTCTGGGTGACCGCATGTTGGAGCCCAGTGACGCAAGATACAAGCTGGACCGGATCAATCGGTCTGCGCAGCTCGAGAACAGGGGGCCACCTGGCCCAGATTGCTTTGGTTGCCGCATCATGGAGGAGTCCTCTGTGAATCATTTCCAGCTGGATAGGGGAACCAAGTGCTATGATGGTAGAACCAAGCCGGAAGACTGGCTAAGTGACTACGTTACCTCTGTGCACATTGCAGGCGGCAATCGGAGATGGGTTGTGCGGTATGTTCCGCAGATGCTGGAGGGCCCTGCTCGGACTTGGCTCAACAACTTGCCCAGAGATAGCATCAACTGTTGGCTAGACTTCTCAGAAGCCTTCATCAGCAACTTCACCAGCACGTACAAGAGGCCGAACAGGCCGTAGCAACTGTCCTCTTGCAAGCAGCAGGAAGAGGAGACTGTCCGAGAGTACCTTACTCTGTGGAGCACTTTGAGGAACACCTGTAAAGGTGTGAATGAGGCCCAGGCCATTACTTGGTTTGCTCAGGGCTGCAGGCATGGCAGCATGTTGTGGCAGAAGTTGCAGAGAGAGATGCCAAGTACGCTCACCGAGACGATCAAGATTGCCGATATGTATGCACTCGGTGACCCAACTCAGACTCTGCTTGATTCTCCTGAGCCGAGAAGGAAGCACCATGACAGCAGCAGGCGCAATGATTTCAGAAACAAGCGCACAGGTGACCGCATTGATACTCGATATGATCCCGAGGAGGTGAATGCTATGACTACGGCTGCTGGGGGTAGCCAAACGCAAAAAACTGGTGGAGCCCAGTACGGGCAGAACCAGAATCAGAGTCAAGGCATCAAGAAGCCATACAATGCTCCCCATCAGGGTAGCGGCAACCCGGATCCAGCTCCGAGCTATATCTTTGAGAACATGAAGGTTGGGCCTTGCAGCTTCCATACTCGGCATCCGAGTAGGCCAGCCAACCACACTACCCGGTAGTGCAGCTGGTGGGACCAAATCAAGAATGAGGACGCTGTTCAGCTGCCTCCTCCTCCTCCTCTGCCACCTGCGAATGCCAATGTGCAGCCTATTCGGGCAGCTGCTCCCAGTCCTGCAGTGTTTCTGAGAAGGGAGAACGTGAACCAAGTGGCTCAGGGAGCCAACCGCAACTACAACAACGGCAACCGCAACTTCAACAACAACAACAACCGCAACTACAACAACAACAACGGCAACAATGGTGGGGGAGACCGCAACCAGTATCAGGAACACCACGAGAGCTACATGATCTTCACCACCGAGCCAGCCGACAAGCAGTCACTACACAGGCGTGCGATGGAGGTAAATGTTGTGATCCCGGCTGTGCCTCACTACCTGCACTGATGCAACCAAGAGATTACTTGGTCCAGGGCTGATCATCCCAGGGTGATGCCCAACCCGGGTAGCTATGCTCTGGTGGTGGATCCCACCTTCTTGGGAACTCAGAAGAATGTCAGGTTCAGCAAGGTACTGATAGATAACGGCAGCAGCATCAACATCATGTACCGGGATACACTGGAGAAACTTGGCCTTGCCGAGAACATACTGCTACCCAGCAGGACCACATTTCATGGCATTGTGCCGGGAGTATCTTGTGCTCCAATCGGCCGCATCTGGGTGGATGTTCTGTTCGGTACCAGGGAGAACTGCCGCACCGAGAGCCTGCAGTTTGAGGTGGTTGATCTTCAAATCCCCTACCATGCTCTACTCGGTATGCCTGCCCTCAGCAAGTTCATGGCCTCTATCCATGCTGCCTACCTGAAGATGAAGATACCTGGTCCCAATGGAGTCATCACCATCTCGGGTGATTACAAGCGTTCCTTGGAATGCGCGTCTGCTAGTTCTCGGCTGGCGGAGTCCATGGTCATTGTCGCCGAAAAGAAGAAGATACACGAGGTGGTGGCTTTGGCCCAACCAGCGCAAGTCGGTGCGCCTGGCATGCCGAGTTCCCAGTACGGAACTGCATTCCAGGCGTCCCAGGAGACAAAGAAGGTCTAGGTTGATCCTGAGTTCCGAGACCGTGTTGCCATCATTGGCGCCGGGTTGGGAGAGAAATAGGAAAGCGAGCTCATCCACTTCCTCCGTGAGAATCGGGATGTCTTTGCCTGGTCCAATGAGGATCTGCCGGGCGTCACGAGGGAGTTGGTTGAGCACTTGCTGCATGTGCAGCATGACGCCAAGCCGGTTAAGCAGGCTATGCGCCACTTTGGTGATGAGAGGAGGAAAGCCATCGGTGATCAGATCACCAAGTTGTTGATCAGTGAATTTATCATGGAGGTGCTGCATCCGGATTGGCTAGCCAACCCGGTTATGGTTGAGAAGAAGAAGGAAGACCCCAAGGCCGATACCGCATGGTGTATGTGCGTGGACTACACCGACATGAACAAGGTCTGCCCCAAGGATCCATTCCCGCTACCCCGCATAGATCAGGTGATCGATTCCACTGCTGGTTGTGAGCCTTTGTCTTTCATAGATGGCTACTCTGGTTTTCATTAGATAGCTCTCAACACGGATGATCAAATAAAGACTGTTTTTATTACCCCGTACGGGGCTTATTGCTATCATGTCATGTGCTTCGGGTTGCGGAATGTTGGGGATACCTATCAGAGGTGCATGCAGAAATGCTTGCATGATCAAATTGGCAAAAATGTGCAGCTGTGCGTAGATGACATTGTCATCAAAACGGATAAAACACATACTCTGCTTAGTGACATTGAGAAAACCTTTGCCAACTTGCGCAAGTACAGGATGAAGTTGAATCCGACTAAATGCACCTTTGGCGTCCCGGCTGGCAAGCTACTCGGCTTCTTGGTATCTAGTCGGGGCATTGAAGCCAATCCTTCAAAGATAAAAGCTATAGAGAGCATGTCTTTGCCGAGATCACTGAAGGATGTGCAGAAATTCACTGGATGTTTGGCTTCTCTGAGCCGCTTCCTAGGCAGAATGGGCGAGAAGGCCTTGCCTCTTTATCAATTGATGAAGAAGAGCGACAAGTTTGTCTGGACACCACAAGATGATGTAGCATTCAAGGAGCTGAAGGCCATGCTGGGTAGCGCTCCCATCCTGGCTAGCCCGCTACCCAAAGAGCCAATGTTGCTGTATATTGCAGCAACCAACCGAGTAGTCAGTGTGGTGATTGTGGTGGAAAGAGAAGAGGAAGGAAAGACTGTGCATCGGCCAGTGTACTATCTCAGTGAGGTGCTATCCAGTTCCAAGCAGAACTACCCGCATTACCAGAAGATGACTTACGACGTGTACCTGGGCGCCAAGAAGCTGAAGCACTATTTCCAAGAGCATCCTATCACAGTGGTGAGCTCTGCTCCCATCTCGGATATCATGGGCAACAAGGAAGCAAGTGGCAGAGTAGCCAAGTGGGCGATCGAGCTAGCCGCGTACACTCCTCTGTACGCGAGAAGAGAAGCCATCAAGTCACAGATTCTCGCGGATTTTCTAGTGGATTGGGCTGAGGTGCAGTATGAGCCTCCCTTGCTGGAAACCAACTACTGGAAGATGCATTTTTATGGCTCCAAAGTGAAGGAAGGCCTTGGTGCTGGCGTAGTGCTTACGTCACCCAAGCGAGATCAACTCAAGTACGTGCTGCAGATTCATTTAAAGGCATCTAACAATGTGGCCGAGTATGAGGCCGTGGTACACGGCTTGAAGGCCGCCAAGGAGGTTGGCATGCAGCGCATCATCTGTTATGGCGACTCGGATTTGTTGGTGCAGCAGGTATCCGGCACCTGGGATGCTCTGGATGCCAACATGGCATCATATCGGTTTCTGGCGCAAACCATGACTGGCTTCTTTGAAGGATGTGAGTTCCAACATATACACCGAGCAGAGAATGACGCAGCTGATGAGTTGTCCAAGTTGGGATCTTCTCGGCAGTTCATCCCGGCTGGGATTGCCTTGGAGCATTTGAGAAAGCCATCTATCAAGCCATCCCCCAACTCGGAGTCTATCTTTGTTCCTTCTCTTCCAGGAGAAGCCGTTCCAATGGAGATTGACTGGGATGCTGCAAAAGAAAACCCGGGGACTGTCGTCTCCAACCCGGGGGCTACTCCTTTCAACCCGGGGACTGTCGCATTCATCGAGGGGGTCCTTGCCGAGTACTCGGGGACTCGTCTCTAACTCAGAAGAGGTATTGGTGGCTGATCCAATGGAAGTGGAGGAACCAGTGTTTCCCACACGGGAGACACCGAGTTGGGCTCTTCCCATATTATCCTTTCTAACGGATGGCACCTTGCCGAGCGACAAGGTTACGGCCAGGCAGATAGAGAGAAGATCCAAGGGCTACACTATACTCAACAATGTGCTGCATAGAAGAAGTCCTGCTGGCGTGCTGCAACGTTGCGTTGAGCCAGAAGAGGGAGAAGAAATTCTGGTGGAGATACACCAAGGAGAATGCGGGCATCACGCCTCTTCTTGGGCTCTGGTCAACAAGGCTTTCCGGCATGGTTTCTTTTGGCTCACTGCCTTGAAGCAAGCTGAAGATATAGTGAGAAAGTGCAACGGCTGCCAGAGATTTGCAAGTAAGATTCATATGCCAGCTTCCGAGTTGAAGACCATTCCCATTACTTGGACGTTTGCAGTTTGGTGTTTGGATATGGTGGGTCCTTTCAAGCCAGCTAGAGGCAACATGACTCACATCTTGGTCATGGTTGACAAGTTCACCAAATGGATTGAGGTCAAGCCTATTCGGAAGTGCGATGGAGCCACATCTGTGAGTTTTCTAAAGGATGTGATCCTGAGATACGGCTACCCGCACAACATCATCACTGATAATGGCACAAACTTTGCTGAGGGTGCTTTTGCGAGATTCTGCAAGGAGAAGCGGATCCGGCTAGATGTTGCATCTGTTGCGCATCCGGCCTCCAATGGGCAAGTTGAGAGAGCAAACGGCATGGTTCTATCCGGCACAAAGCCAAGGCTGATGGAGCCATTGCTGAAAACACCTGGGTGTTGGCTGGACGAGTTGCCGGCGGTGTTGTGGAGTCTAAAGACTACCCCTAACCGATCAACCGGATACACACCATTCTTCCTGGTATATGGAGCTGAGGCCGTTTTGCCCACTGACCTAGAGCATGACTCTCCCCAAGTAACCCTCTACACAGAGGCGGAGGCGAGAGAAGCTCGAGAAAATGACGTTGACCTGCTAGAAGAAGCAAGAGAGTTAACTCTGTCACGTTCAGCTGTTTATCAGCAAAACTTGAGGCGTTATCACAGCCGGAAAGTGAACCCAAGGGTTTTCCGAGAAGGAGACATGGTCCTTAGGCTCGTGCAACGCACAGCCGGGATGCACAAATTGTCCCCTCCGTGGGAAGGGCCTTTCATTGTGAGCAAGGCTCTGCACAATGATGCGTACTATCTAGTTGACGCACAGGCACCCCAGAAGAACATACCAGATAGAGCTGGAGAGGAATCTAAGCGCCCCTGGAATGTAGCTCTACTGCGCCGTTTTCATTCCTAAGCAGAAAGTTGTATGTATCTCCTCAACCGAGTTAAAATTCTAGTAGGCACTCCGAATTCAAACTCGGGGACTGCCCTTGTCCAAATTTGTTCTGTGTTGTTCTACTCTGTTTTACTTTGTCTACTCGGTTGCTCTATTAGAATTTTATAAGCATATCTAGTAATGTGTTTAAACCCAAGGGCCAACTCTTCGACTCTGCTGCTGTCCGCAACCCGGCTTCATGGAAAGCAAGAGAACAAGCCAAAAGTCAATGAGCACACGAAAAATTGCTAAGGAGAAGAGAGGTGTAGAAACCGAGTAGGGTGTTCTTCTCTGTTTTTATTGTCTTTTTTCGGCTAAAAGGTCGGCAGCGTTACTATGAATTTTTCTAAGTGGCTAAGTATTTGAAACTCAAACTTTGAAATCTTGTGACTCGACTACCAAAAAAGGCACAAGTGGCAGGTAAGAGCTGAGACGAAAAGAGAGAGTGGATAAAAAATGCAACTCGGGGACTTGAATATTAACGCAACCCGACATTAAGCCAGAGTTGCTAAAACATCAACTGAAATAAAAACTGAGTAGCAACAAGACATAAAGGTTTCGGTTACATCTGCACCCGGCATCCTGGGGATCTGATAAATGTTTTGAGGTAAAGCTTGCAGGAGTTACTCAACAGCGGCGGTGTTGTCCGCGTCGGTGGTGGCATAGACAGTGGGCTCAGAGGTTGCTGTAGCCACCGAGATTGGATCTGTTGCTGAAGTGGACGCGGTAGACTGGGTCCTGGGCAGTGGTTTGGCACCAGCTGCCGCAGCACCAGTCGCGCCCAGCTCGGGAGCTGGCCCCTCGATCACCATCTCGGTGGTGATGGTGGTCTCCTGAGCGATGGGTTGCGACTGCTCGGCCTCTGCGTTGGTGGCCAACTCGGATTCCTCCGTGTTGACTAGCTGCTCGGTCCCCTCAACCACCTTGGCCTTCCCCTTCTCGGATGCTCTTTTGGTGTCGTCATCTTCAGACTCGGCATCATCATCCTCATCGTCCCCTTCATCATCATCTTCTGGCTCGGTGTCCGGCTCAGGGAGGCCGTCGATGTAGATGCCCGTGTCGGCGTAGGAGGCAATCTCATAGGCTATCTCCTTGCGACGAGTAATGCAATCCGGTTCTTTGGTCCATTTGGAATCTTCCCGGCGCGTGCGGATCCTGTCGAGATTCAGATTCTCGTACCAGCTGATGATGAAGTGCAGCAACTCGTCAGCTCCTGCCCGAGCTGCGGAGGCGCGCCACTTCTTGAGCTCGGCCTTGACTCCATCCAGGTGCTCGGCAATTTTGCTGAAGGTTTCTGGCACCTCCTTCTCAGGCCAGAATAACTTGTGCAATTTGAATCCAGTGGACACCATGGAGGTGCCCAGGACCTTGAGGGAGCGGATCTGTGTTTTGATGTTGAGGAGATGGTCGTTGATAGTGGAAGTGTTTTCAATAGGCATACCAGATGCAGCTCTGAGTTGCCTTGCTTTATCCATAGCTGGCACACCAGCAGAGCGGAGTTCCGGGAAGATGTCTAAATAAGGAACTAGTAAAAATCAGGAACAAAGACCGAGAAGAAGCAAAACCAAGTAGGAGAAGGCAGATAAGAGAAAACCAAGCTGAATGCATAGTAAAGGGAACTCACATTCTAGGTCCACCAGCAGGGCTCCCAGCTTGATCTTCCAGTCATTCTCGTTCGAGATGTGCATGTCTTCGATGCGACATGATTCCGTGATCTGAGTAACAAGAAGCCGGTTATGTTCCTTCAGCATTGAGATCTCCATCTCGAGTGCTTTCTTCTCGGCCTTGGCGGTCGCCTCGATTTTATTCTTCTCGTCAACATGATTGATGGCGGTTTGGAGTGCGGCTTGGAGATCGAGATGGAGCTTCTCGTTTTCCGTCCTCTCGGCAGCGCTCTCCTTCTCAATCTCTGCTTCTCGGGTTTCCAACTGCTGCTGCACCTCGGCAGGCATAAGGCAGTTCAGGTGTTGCTCCCGGAAGTTCTTGTACTCTTCTGCGAGAAGAACAACATTGTCAGCAGAGTAACCAGATAAGTAAAATGACACAATTGCAGAGAAGAGGGAAAGAGGCTCACCTTCCAGAGTTTGGATCTTGCTTTGGGCAGAGGCAGCAAAGACCTCGCAGTCCCAGTGTCTGTCCATCAAGTCCTTGAGCTTGCATGCAGAGTAAACTAAGATGAAGCAAAAAGCAAACACGGGCGTGAACACAAAACGCACAAACCGAAATGCTGAAAGCTTACCTTCAACTTCTGAGATATGGAGAGTGCGGTCCAGGGTCATTTTTTCCATCGCCTCGCTGTCTTTCTTTCCGGCTTCAAAAGCCGCGATACGATCCCTAGCGATGCGGTGGTTCCAGAGCAGCCGACGGAAAACCCTAGTCCTCTTCTGGACGCTATTCTGCAAAGAAGAAGAGAAAAAGTGTAAGTCTTTTGGGAGATTTGTCCCGAGTAGATGTTAACTCGTTTGAGTCTTCAACTACTCGGCCCGAATCTCGGGGACTGGGGGAATGACTAAGAGGAAAAGGGAGAGAAGAGAAAACGAGAAGAGAAAGAAGAAACTAGCAACTCGAAAAATGCAAGAAGGAGAAGAAACGCTTACTGCGTAGCCCTGCTCAATGTCCTCAATGTTCTTGCGCATAAAAAACAACTTTCCGACAAGGGTGCAGGCAGGGCTGGCAACCGTCATAGCGACAGAACCAACATCAGCTTTGTTCCAGTCGAGGCGGTAGTGGTCGATCTCGCCCAGCTCCATACCATTCCATTTGGGGTTGCCATGTGCCTGGCTGTTCCAGGCCTGATCGACGAAGCCAACTCGGTCCAAGATGGCAGTGAGGCCTTCTCCTTCAATTTAGTCATCTTCTTCGCCGCGCGAAAAGAGCTTGGAAGTAGCTGCCTTCTTCCCCTTGGACTTAGTGGTTCCCACAGCTTGGCCTTCCTTGAGAACGGCTAGTCGCTTCTCTCACTTGGATAGCGGGATCTTGTGCTGCCGCGACAGGGTCATCATATACTCGGGGAAGGTGCTCTGCTTCTCGTCAGGGACAGTGGTAACCCCGGAGGCATCCGTATTGGTGTTTGAGCCAGAGGGAACAAGTGTAAGCTGGGTGCTCTTCACCTGCTTCCCGGAAGGCTTGCCCTGCGGCTTGGGGGGCGGCATCTGCTGCCCGGCTTGCGAGGCGTTGCGCCTTGGCTGATGTCGGGTGGGCTCGGTTCCAGACTTAATGATCTTCCTGGTGCTTGGAGTAGGGTCTGGCCGAGAAGCAGTTGGTGGCACTTGGGGAGTTGGCTGAGGAAGTGTCGGTGCTGATTGAGTTGGTGGAGGAGTTGGTGCACGGGGTGGAGTCACCTGTTGAGTTGGCGGCACTGGTGGCCGGCTACCCGGTGCAGCATCTGACTGCACTTGGTCTTGATGGGTGATCTCCACCATGTCTTCTTCTACCCGCTGCTCTGCAGCGGGGTCTAGCCTTGTGTCTACATTGTTTTCTACCCGCGGCCCGGCCGCGAGATCGTCTTGTTCAGCAGCGTGGAGGTCTTGCTGCTGCTCGGGAGTGGCGTCTGGCCGCTCCAGGGCCGCATCGTCTTGCTGCCCGGCAGCGTCTTCAGTGTTTTCCCCAGCTGATGCAGCTGGGGGAGATGGTGGCATTTTGTCGTTGGCAGCATCCTCGGCAGTTTGCTGCTGCTCGAGGATGGGATCGGTGTCTTCCCCGGCGCCAGTGCTCTCAGCGCCGAGATCTCTTTCTTCATCAACAGGGGAGGACGCACGCGTCCTATCCTGCTGGTCCTGGTCGTCATCGTCATCCGAGAGCTCTACGAGTTTCTCTCGGGGCACAGTTGTTTTTCTCTTGGGGCGAGGAGCGGCCGCAGCAGCATCCGCGTCGAGAGGGGCGCTGGAAGAAGAAACCAATTCAGAAAGGAAGCAGAAAGAGGGAGAAAAGGAAGCGGCAACAAATCACAGTTCTACTCGGAGAAACACTTACCCTTTGCTGGTAGGGGCTGTCCTCTTGCGGGAAGCAAGGGCCTTGGGACCACCTTTCTTCTTGGGTCTCTTGGAGGGGGGTTCCTGGCACCGCTACCCACCCTCTTCCGAGTATTGGGAGCGGCCATGGATAGAGGATCAACCTCCAGGGGCTCATCATCATCCAACTCAGGCTCCTCTGCAGAGTAGAAGAAGAAATGAATTCAGAAACAGAGAAGGGAATCAAAGTGCGCTACTAGTGAGCAGAGAGGTGAACTCAATCACCTTCGTCATCTTCGAACCAATCCCGAATAGACGCATCAAATCGGGACTTACCAGGCTGATTGGCGTGAGGGATGCACAAGGTGTCTTGGGTGTCGTAGGCGGTCGCGTCGTCCTCTTCTCGGTCCTTGGACCAGTTGGCCTCGAAGATCTCGTTGTCTTCTTCTAGCTGACGATCGATGTGCTGTTGAGGCAAACATGAAGCACAGTGAGTTGGGTTCTCGTCTAAGGATTTCTACTCGGGATAGCATGCAAACACAAAGCATATTCAGCTAAGGATTTCTACTCGGGATAGCATGCAAACACAAAGCATATCCAGCTAAGGGTTTCTATTCGGGACAACATGCAAATACAAAGCATATTAGGCTGAGTAATCCTACCCGGCACGACATGCAAACACAAAGCATATAGAGCCAAAAGGATAAGTGTGATGACCTACTCGGTGCAGGATGCAAAGATTAAGCATACAAAGCTGAGAGACTACCTATTCGATATCAGGGTGCAAACACAAAGCATAGAATGCTAACCTGTTCGATGGGCTTGAGGCGGCTATACGGCACGAAGACGTAAGCCCAGTTATCAGAGAGCGAGGTCTGCATGATGGACCTGGCCATATAGCCACCTCGGCCTTGATGAGCTCGAACGTCGTTGTCCTTGTGCAGTCACGGGTCCTCCCATGTGGCACATCTTGTGTGAACGGTGCTGGAGCGGGAGTACCCGGCGTGATATCCAGCACACGATGGGATCGTCCTCAAGGAACCCTTCCGAGATCAACTCGGTCATCCGTCGCTCAACTTGGAGGACGTCCGGGATAGTCTTCTTGGGGTCGTAGCCCCAGTGCTGCCCGGTGGGCAGTGCATTCTTGAATTTTGGGAGCCCTGTCCGGTCTTCGATAGGCTTCCCCTCTTCGTCAGCAACATTCTTCACATAAAGGAAACCGCGCTGCCACTTGCGCACGGTTTCCAATCCTTTGACTCTCGGGTGATGCTCGGTCTTGCGCTGCAACATCATGGCGCTACCCGTCTGAGTCATCGCGCGAGCGTTCTCGGTGTTCCCAGGATCGGGAACAGTTTGTTTGCGAAAGAAAAAGTATCTTGCCCATGTGTGGATTGTCGGGTAGACACCTAAGAAGGCCTCACACACGACGGCGTGTATGGAAAGCATGAGGATGGCGTTTGGTGGAAGATGATGCGGTTGGAGGCCAAAGTGGTTGAGGAACTCGGAGAGGAAGTTGGAGATGGGAAGGCCGAAGCCACGTTTGAAATGGGAGAGAAAGACGACATACTCGTCCTTGTCGGGTTTCGGGATGATCTCGGTACCTGGATGCCTGCAGACGACGCCGGGAGGGATGCGGCGCATGTTGACAAGCCACTGGCAGTCCTCGGCGGTGACGTCCGAGCTCTCCCAACCGGCTCGGGCGGCAGCATCCTCGTCTCCGCCCGGAGCCATGGAGGAGAAGTTGTTGATCGGAGAGGAAGAACTTGTGAGGGCGAGGATGGCGGCGATGACGCGCCTGAATGCTTGCTATCAGGTCTCACGGTGGCGGCGCAGTGAGTGCTCGCGGTGGCAAAGTGCTCGACGGCGGCGACAGCATGGAGGGGAGAAGAGATTGGAAAGTGCGAAGGAAAGAGGAGAAGTGGGCGGCGCGGGGTATTTATCATGCCCCGCGCGTTGCCGTTACTAGTGGATTGATCGTGGGCACTGATCGTGCGGCGCGGGTTAACTGCCCGTTGGAAACGCACACATCGCGAAATGCGCGCGAACGGGCGCAGTTAATCCCACGTCCAGATCGTGGGCTCTCGAATACCGTTTGACATGACCTAACGGGCCGTGGGCCCTAGTTGTAGAGACTGGCGCGTGGCCTGCCGCGTCCCTGGCACCGAGGCGTCGGGGGCGCGAGGGCTTGACACGTGCCCTGTAGCAACACAGAGAGGTGGATTTGGTCCGATCCAGCGGGATCGTGTTCGAAATTTTACCAAGTTAATTTACTCGGCAACTCAGAAGTGAAAGTGCTCTACTCAGCTACCAGGAAGGTTATCTCGCAACCCCAGCTGAAGAGATTCGAGAAGGGATTACTGGTTCAAGTTGGAGTGCAACTCGGTTTTACTGATTCGAGAAGACAATTTGGTTTAAACTGGCAGAGCCCAGTGAACAAGTTCGCAGGAATCTACCAGCTTCGGGGACTAATGTCGGGGGGTTACCCCCGAGTAGGGGTAAGGAAAGTGGTAAAAGGCAAAGATCAGTGCACTGTTGGCCGGGTTGGTGGCTACCCGGTACCCCTCTACCCGGTAGTCTCTATCCGGTCATAAGTATTGAAGACCAAGAGAAGATATTGAGCAAGGTTGTATTCGTCCGGATAGCGGTCAAGTGGTCCGAGTAGATGGACTGCATTCCTACTCGGACAAAAAGTCAATGGAGCCATTCTGACAAGGGATCCCGCGTATCCTGCGTCCGTACCGGCGTGCGGTTCAACTTACGGAGCGCGTGATTATCCACGCTACGGCGTGGCTACAGTGAGGTAGACGTCTGTCAAGTCCTGTCACTGACAGAGGGGACATGACAGGTATAGGGGCCTACTCCATCTCACTGACAGGGTGGACAGGTCCCATCTCCCGAACGGCGCGACGACTTCCCGCACCCACGTCAGCGAGAAGCCGGAGGCGTGCGCTGTCCGGCAGTGGGCATGTCCCATCAAGTGTACCTTATAGTCTTTCTTTATTCGGCTGGGCACCAGTATATGAGGTGCCCTGCCCCCTCCTGCGCGAGGGTCGTTGCTTCACTTCGCATTTATTGCTAGAACCAACACTAGAGCTAGAGAGAACAGCCGAGTGGCTACTCGGCCAAGAGACATACTTTGTACTGTGGCTACTCGGAGATCACACATATAGAGAGAGGGGCAGGAGTAGGGGTGTTACCTCCACACGAGGGGTCTGAACCTGGGTAGATCTTGTTGTTTGCAGTGCTAGAGATACCTTACGCGCGGCTACTCGCCGTGCGATCCCTCCCCGGATACCTCCAGCGTCCATCGGCCCCAACACTTTAGCCATCCGATGGCATCTGCCGTGATACCACCACGACAGGGGGCTTTTGGGGGCGGACGGAGATGCTCTAAGTGATAAATAGTTTTGCGGACTCGGCGTGGCGTATCACATATGGATAAGCATTTGGTCTTGCGTCCCGCTATATTAATATAGCAACCACGCCAAAAAACCGTGAGACTATTGTTGGGGCAACCAGCATAATCAAGCCTAAAAGAAACAACAAAAGAAAGAAAAGAAAAGAAATTGATTCCAATAAGCCTAAAAGAACCCTAGCCGCCCCACCCCGAGGCGCGCCACCGCCTGCCGCGGCGTAGGGTGAGCGTGGGCGCGCACGCGTGCGCGCTCGCTGTCCTGATCTAAGCACGAGAGGGTCGGGGGGCTTTTACCTGCCGTAGCGGGCGCCTGGGGCAGGAGGGCATACGCCGGCTTCTATAAATGTGTCTTCTATAAAGGTAAGTTCACATGAAAGTTCTTGGTATGCTGATTATGCTAACTTTGTTGTTGCCAAATATTTGCCTCCAACTTTTACTTTTTAGCAAAGAAATAAATTCTTTTGTGACTTAAGATATTATTTTTGGGATGACACACACTTGTATAAAGAAGGAGTAGGTGGAATTTTGCGAAGGTGTGTCCCTGAACATGAGAAAAGAGAAATATTGGATAAATACCATGGAAGTGCTTATGGTGGACATCATGCCGGAGACAGAACTGCGCAAAAGGTTCTACAATCAGGTTTTTATTGACCTACTCTCTTTAAAGATAGAAAATTTATTTTAACATGTGACAAATGTCAGAGGGTTGATGACATTAGTAGACGTAATGAAATGCCTATGAATTACTCTCTTGTTATTGATCCTTTTGATTGTTGGGGTTTTGACTTCATGGGTCATTTTCCTCCTTCAAATGGTTATACTCATATTCTTATTGTTGTTGATTATGTTACTAAATGGATAGAAGTCATACTAACCTCTAGTGTTGATGCTAGAACATCCTTGAAAATGCTTAAATATGTTATTTTCCTAGGTTTGGTGTACCTATATATCTTACGACTAATGGTGGTTCTCATTTTATTCATGGTGGTTTTAGAAAAACTCTTGCTAAATATGGTGTTAACCACATAATTGAGTAGAATTATCAAATAGAGAAATTAAATTAATCTTGCAAAAGACCATTAGTAGAACCAAAAAGAATTGGGCTATAAAACTTAATGATGCTTTATGGGCTTATAGAACTGCTTATAAAAATCCCATGGGCATGTCTCCTTATAAAATGGTTTAGGAAAAGCTTGTCATTTACCTCTAGAGTTAGAACATAAAGCTTATTGGGCAATCAAAGAATTTAATAGAGGTTTTAAATTAGCTGGTGAAAAAAGATTGCTTGAACTAAGTTCTCTAGATGAATGGAGGAGTGAAGTTTATGAAAATGCTAAACTCTTTAAAGAGAAAGTTAAGAGATGACACGACAAGAGGATTCTAAAAAGAGAATTTAATATAGGTGATAAAGTTTTATTGTATAGGTATCATCTCAGATTTTTTGCAGGAAAATTGCTGTCGAAATGGGAAGGGCCCTATATTATCGAAGAAGTTTATCTCTCAGGTGCAATAAAGATTAATTCATTTGACGGTAACAAATCACAAGTAGTTAATGGGCAAAGACTCGAGCATTATATTTCCGGAGATTCTTACAATGAAAGTGTTGAAACTATTCGAGCAATAACTCCGGAAGAATTCATTAGAACTCAAATGCAGAAAACTGCACAAGCTGTTTTGGAAGAGGTATAAGTTTCGGTAAGAAAAAGTCCGTGTTTAACTTAAAAAAATAGTTATTTTTGTTTAGTTTTAGAAATTATAAGACGAAAAAGGGACAGACGCGATGCCCGAGGGCATCACGCCACCCCAGGGCGCGGCACCACCCATGCCGCGCTAGGGTATGGCGTGGGTGCCTTGGAGCCCCTCTTCTTCCCCGTTTCGACTTGCACCTTCCTTTTGACATACAATTTTCTACTATATATTTTCTGGATCCCCCGAGGCCCGTATCTTGTGTTTTCGACGCGTTTTGTTTTGAGCTATTTATGTCAGAAATCTTTTCAAGACCTAGGTCAAGATGTCTTTGTCGAAAGCGGCCAAGGATGACTTCTTCAAGAACATCGTCAACCCGTACATCAATGAAGTGAAGATGCACCCGCGGGAGATATGATGTGTTGATGGCGTTCTTGTCCATGAAGATGTTCGAGGACCCAAGAAGGAGGGAGACGTGAAGGACAGGCTTAATGAAGTTGAACATGAAGTTTTCAGTTACCAGAAGATGATAGACCGTCGAGTGGAGGTCAACCACAAGATCATCCCTGAACTTATTGAAAGCACCAGAAGGAGTCTGATGCGCTCTAGAAGGATATCTTTTTACTCCATGAATCCACCACGAAGTTGCAAGCCCAGATTTATGACTTGCAGAACCAAAACTGTGAGTATGAGACCAGGTTTAATCATATTAGTTCTGCAGCCAGTATCAGGACCTTTGGAACCAAGTCGTCTTTTGTCGATGGGAAACCTTTATCTTGGGAGCGTAATGGTGGAGAGTCTTCATCACCATCTACACCGAAGGAGTGATTCTTGATGGGTAACGACACACCCTCAGCTTATTCCAAGCTTGGGGGAGTGTTTTTAGTATCATCACCATTATCTTTTATCTTTATAATTTTGCGTAGTATCATGAGTAGAGAAGTTATCGTATGAGATGGTTGATACGTCCATTTTGCATCACCATTTTATGTTGTTATTTTCTGTTATTCATCAATATATTTCATGTTATGATGCATACCTTATGTTATTTTATCTTATTTTGCATTTTCATAATTTTTGGAGAATAAACACCAGGACCAGAAATCGGATGGAAAAAAGCACCGTCGAGATACCATATTTCAGAAGATCAAAAGAAGAAGGGGGACACCGGGGTGTCTTAGAAGTTCAGAGGAGGAGTCTAGCTAGAAGGGGGAGCCGGAGGGGGCCACCAGGGGCCCACACCATGAGGTGGCGCCCCCTGGCCGTGCCACCAGGTGGTGTGGCCACCCTGACCCACCTCTAGGGGGATATCTTTGCGTACTTGGCTCTAAGGGAACCCTAAGCCCCATACCATCATCGAAGAATTATTCCGCCGCCGCCTCAAGCGGAAAACACCAGAGAGAGAAAAGCTCTCTGGCAGGGTTAAATCTGTTGGGGAAATTCCTCTCCGGAGAGGGGAAATCACCGCCATCGTCACCTTCATCACTCCGGGCTTCATCGGGATCATCATCATCATCCTCATCACCAGCACCATCACCCTCATCATCCACCGTCATCCCGCTGTAATAATTAGGGGCTCCTATCATTGTTTTACACTAGATCTCTCTCCCAGTGTGGATTACTTGTTAGTAGTTGATGCTTGTGAGATTTATCAGTGTTAGCACTTTATGACCAGATTGTTATCATCCATTATATCACCTCTGATTATGATCCATATAATGTCTTGTGAGTAGTTCGTTTAGTTCTTGAGGACATGTGAGAAGTCATGATGTTAGTAGTGAAGTTATATTGAAGTAATATCTCGTGGTTCAGTGTTTAAGTTGTGGTGTTATTCTTCTACTAGTGGTGTCATGTGAACATCGACTACATTATACTTCACCTTTATGGGCCTAGGAGGATGCATTGTGTATTTGGCTACTAATTGTGGAGTTGCCGGAGTGACAAAAACCTAAAACCCCGTTAGGAAACCAATGCACGAGGGAGCGTAGAATCCCGGAGTTTAAGGTTGTGGTTAGTTTTATCTTAATTACTTTCTTGTATTTGCGGATGCTTACGAGGGGTATAATCACAAGTATGTATTAGTCCTAGTTTGGCGGTGCATTATCATAGTTTCACCCACACAACACTTCACGAACCAATGGATATTAATCAACCGTAACGAAGCGGAAGCACTTGACAAAATTCCCATGTGTCCTCGAGAACGTTTGGTAGTCATAAGTAACACAACCGGCTTGTCCTTTGCTCTCAAAAGGATTGGGCCACTCGCTGCAATATTATTTACCGCACTTTATTTACTCGCACTTTATTTATATGCTATATCAAAAGCCTCCAAAACCCCGTTTGCTAGTGTTTACCGTGAATCCCCTATCCAACCTGCTTGTCAACACCTTCTGCTCCTCGTTGGGTTCGACACTCTTATTTATCGAAAGTACTACGATACACCCCCTAAACTTGTGGGTCATCAAGACTATTTTCTAGCGCCGTTGTCGGGGAGTGAAGCGCTATTGGTAAGTGGAATTGGTAAGAGAAACTTTTACCGTGAGTGTTGTTTTTATTTCTGTCTGATGTTTTATTTCATTATGGAGAATACTTTTGGTTCTATGTTTAGGGGTACTTCTACCATTGCTACTAGGATAGTTGGTAACCCGTCTTCTGCTGAATTAGATCCTTATAAAATACCTATGAAAATTATTGGACGTGTTATGGATAACTGCTATTACGGTGATGGAACTGTCCATCCCCGTGATCATTTTCTCTTTATACATGAATTGTGTGAGTTATTCAGGTGTGTAGGTATTACAATGGATCAAGTTAAGAGGAAATTACTATCCTTATCGCTGAAAGGAAGAGCCGCTGAATGGTTCAAACTGCTGAAGAATGGTGAAACTATTGGATGGGAGCAAATTGTTCCTCTATTTTATTCTAAATTTTATCCTCCTAGTGAGATTCATAAAGACCGGAATCAAATCTATAATTTCTGGCCTCATGAGAGAGAGAGTATTGCCCAAGCGTGGGGGAGAATGAAGATACTAATGCTTAACCGTCCCGTTCATGAACTCCCGAGAAATATTGTTATCAATAATTTCTATGCAATGTTTCTCTTCGTGCTAAGGATTTGTTGGATGCTTCTTGTTTTGGATCATTCACACGTGTGAAGAAGAAGTTAAATGGGATCTTCTTGACCGTATTCAAGAAAACACTGAAGGATGGGAGAATGACAAAGGTAGAAAGTCAGGTATAAATTATGACTATGAATGCATTGAATCTTTTATGGGAACCAATGATTTCTATGATGTTAGTGCTGTTTGTGGTCTTGATTCTCAAATTTTTGCAAACTGTCTTAAAGCTTTTGCCTCTTATCTTGATATTCCTAAAAATAATTATCACAAGTACCATGCACCTTATAAATATATCGTTCACGATATTCATATAGAAGTGCATGTTGTTAATCCTGCTGTTCCTGAGCCATATGTTGAAAAATGCCTTTCCCTGCTAAGGTGAAAGAACACTCTATGGTGGCTTGTGTGGTTAATAAGAGTAATAAGAAATCTATTGAACCTGATGAACAAAAAACTGTTGAACCTGTTGTAGCAATAGTGAAAGATCTTGTTTGTGGAAATGTGGAGGATGAACACATTGTCTTTTGTGAGGATGCTTCTGATATTGTTTCCCATCCTCATAGACCTAAGTAAACTAGTGTTCATGTGCTTTCTGTTAAAATTGGTGATCATTGCTATTATGGTTTGTGTGATATTGGTGCTAGTTCTAGTGTCATACCTTATGAGCTTTATAGATAAATTATGCATGAAATTGGTTCTTGTGAGCTTGAAGATATTGATGTGGTTATTCAGCTTGCTAATAGAGAAACTGTTTTTCCGATTGGTATGGTTAGAGATGTGGAAGTTTTGTGTGGTAAGACTAAATACCCCACTGATTTTCTAGTACTTGGTAAGGCTGCTAGTAAGACTTGTCCTATTATTTTTGGTAGACCTTTCTTGAACACTTGTGGTGCTATTATAGATTGTAAAACAAGATTTTGACTAAATTTGATGGAAAATCTTATGAGTTCAATTTCTCCAAATTTGATAGAGCACCTTATGAATCTAAATTGCCTGATGAGAATTTTAAAGTTGAACAACTTGCTTCTATTGCTCTTGCTCCTAACAATGCTTTGCAGCAATATATGGAGGATCACGAGAGTGATGTCTTTATGGAAGAGAGAAATGAGATTGACAATATTCTTCTTCGTCAACCGGTGATACTGAAACATAATTTTCCTGTGGAGGACTTGGTACAACATTACCACCCAAGAAGGATATTGTTTTTTATTTAAAACCTCTGCCTGATGATCTTAAATATGCTTATCTTGATGATAATAAAATATATCATGTTATTATTAGTGCTAAACTTCCAGGTGAAGAAGAGGAAAGATTATTGGAAATTCTGAAGAAACACCGTGAAGCTATTGGATATAATCTTGATGATTTGAAGGGAATTCCTCCAACTATATGTCAGCATGCTATTAATGTTGAACCTGATGCAAAGCCAGTTGTTGAACACCAACGGCGTTTAATTCCTAAGATGAAGGAAGTGGTAAGAAATGAGGTATTAAAACTTCTAGATGCTGGTATTATTTTTCCTATTGATGATAGTAGATGGGTGAGCCCTATGCATTGTGTCCCTAAGAAGGGAGAAATGACTGTTGTTCCTAATGAAAACAATGACCTCATTCCACAAAGAGTAGTAGTTGGTTATAGAATGTGCGTTGATTTTAGAAAGGTTAATAAATTTAAGAAAGATCATTATCCTTTTCCCTTTATTGATCAAATGTTAGAGATGTTGTCTAAGAAAACTCATTTTTTTGCTTTCTCGATGGTTATTCTGGGTTTTCTCAAATTGCTGTTAGGAAAGATCAAGAGAAAACAACCTTTACTTGTCCGTATGGTACTTATGCTTATAGACGTATGCCTTTTGGTTTGTGTAATGCTCCTTCTACTTTTCAAAGATGCATGTCTGCTATTTTTCATGGTTTTTGTGAAGAAATTGTGGAAGTATTCATAGACGATTTCTCCATCTATGGAACTTCTTTTGATAATTGTTTGCAAAACCTTGATAAAGTTTTGTAGAGATGTGAGGAAACTAATCTTGTTCTTAATTGGGAGAAATGCCACTTTATGGTGAATGAAGGAATTGTTCGACATAAAATTTCTGAAAGAGGTATTGAAGTTGACAGCTAAAGTGGAAGTCATAGAGAAAATGCCCTGCCCTAGGGATGTTAAAGGTATTCGTAGTGTTCTTGGTCATGCTGGTTTTATATGAGATTATTAAAGATTTCTCTAAAATATCAAAGCCTCTTACTAATCTTCTTCAAAAAGATGTACCATTTTTTTATGATGATTGCAAGGACGCTTTTGAAACTTTAAGGAAGGCTTTAACCACTGCTCCTATTGTTCAACCACCTGATTAGAATTTACCTTTTGAAATTATGTGTGATGCTAGTGATTTTGCTGTTGGTGCTGTTCTTGGACAGCGCATAGATAAGAAGTTGAATGTTATTCATTATCCTAGTAAGACTCTTGATGCTGCTCAAAAGAATTATGCTACTACTGAAAAAGAGATCTTAGATGTAGTTTTTGCATGTGATAAGTTTAGGCTTTATATTGTTGATTCAAAGGTTACTATTCATACTGATCATGCTGCTATTAGATACCTTATGGAAAATAAAGATGCTAAGACTAGGATTATTACATGGGTTGCTTTTACAAGAGTTTGATTTGCATATTATGGATAGGAAGGGTGCTGAAAATCATGTTGCTGATAACTTGTCTAGATTGGAAAACATTACTTTTGATCCTATTCCTGTTAATGAGTTTTCCAAATGAATAGTTGGTCGCAATAAAGGTAAAACCCCAAGATAGTCCATGGTATGCTGATTATGCTAACTTTATTGTTTCAAAGTATTTTCCTCCAACATTTATAGCTCAACAAAGAAGAAAAATTCTTCTATGATTTGAGGCATTATTTTTGGGATGACCCACATTTATATAAAGAAGGAGTAGATGGTATTATGAGAAGATGTGTTCTAGATCATGAACAACGTGAAATATTGAATAAGTGCCATGGTAGTACTTACGGAGGACATCACACTGGAGATAGGACCGCACAAAAGGTTCTACAATCAGGTTTTTATTGTCCTACCCTCTTTAAAGATGCACGTAAATTTATTTTATCTTGTGATGAATGTCAAAGAGTAGGAAATATTTCTAGACGTAACGAAATGCCTATGAGTTATCCTCTTGTTATTGAACCTTTTGATTGTTGGGGATTTGACTTTATGGGTCCTTTTCCTCTTTTGAATGGTTATACTCATATTCTTATTGTTGTTGATTATGTTAATAAGTGGGTAGAAGCTATACCTACTAAAAGTGCTGATGGTGAGACCTCTATAAAAATGCTTAAAGATGTTATTTTCCCTCGGTTTGGTGTGCCTAGATATCTTATGAGTGATGGAGGTTCTCATTTTATTCATGGTGGTTTTAGAAAGACCCTTGCTAAATATGATGTTAATCATAGAATTGCCTCAGCTTATCATCCTCAAACCAGTGGGCAAGTAGAATTATCAAATAGAGAAATTAAATCTATCTTGCAAAAGACTGTTAATAAATCTAGGAAGAATTGGTAAGATAAGTTGAATGATGCTTTATGAGCTTATAGAACTGCTTATAAAAATCCTATGGGTATGTCTCCTTACAAAATGGTTTATGGAAAAGCTTGTCACTTGCCTTTAGAATTAGAACACAAAGCTTGTTGGGCAGTGAAAGAATTAAATATAGATTTTTAACTTGCTGGTAAGAAAAGAATGCTCGATTTGAATCATTTAGGTGAACGGAGATGTGAAGCTTATGAAAATGCTAAGCTCTTTAAAGAGAAAGTTAAACAATGACATGATAAAAGAATCCTTAAAAGAGAGTTTCATGTTGGTGAGAAAGTTTTATTGTATTGTTATCGTCTTAGATTTTTTGCAGGAAAATTACTCTCCCGATGGGAAGGACCTTATATTAGTGAAGAAGTGTATCGCTCGGGTGCAGTCAAAATTGCTTCCCTCAAAGATAACACTACACAAGTGGTAAATGGACAAAGACTCAAACATTATATTTATGGGGATTCCTATGATGAAGATGTGGATGTTATTCAAGTAATGACTCCGGAGAAGTTTATTAGGGGGAAGATTCCAGAATCTGCAGAGTCTGTTTTGGAATAGGTAACATTTATGTTAATAAAAAGTTCGCGAGTTGCCTTTTCAGTTATTGATTATCTGTTTTTGGAAAATATAAAAAATACTGAGCCAAAGAGGAGTTGGAGAAGGTCCCCGGAGGCACCACACCACCAGGTGGTGCGGGCCCACCCTTGGCCGCGCCAGCCTATGGTGTGGGCGCCTCGGAGCCCTTCTCCGACCCGTTTTCAACCTGAACTTTCTTTTTGTTACGCATATTTTTGCTATATAATCCCCCGGACACCCCCGAGGTCCGTATATCGTTTTCTCGTCGTGTTTCTGTTTTGAGCTGTTTCTGCAGGTTGCATCTTCAGATCTAGAGCCACAATGTCCTCTCCTGGATCTCCCAAAGACAGTTTCTTTGAGAACGTCGTCAACCCGTACATGAACGAGTTGAAGATGCGTCCCAAGGAATTGCTGCTCAAGGACGGGAGGGTGCAGATTGAAGATGCTCGTGGCCCTAAAGGAGAAGGAAGTATGGAAGCTAGGATGGAAGAATTGGAGAAAGAAGTCTTTAGATACAAGAAGATGGCGGAGCGTGAAGTTGAGATCATCCACAGGATAAAGACGGAACAGATCGCTGAATAGAAGAAGGAGAACTTGAAGCTTTGGGAGGATATTTTGTCACTCACCAAGACCACCAACGATTTGCAAGCACAACTCTATGATGCGCAGAACCAGAACTGTGAGTATGAGAACATGTTTAAACGTATAAGCTCTGCTGCTAGTTTCACGATGTTGGAGACCAGGACATCATTCGTGGATGGAGAGTCTTTACCTTGGAAGACTAAGGATGCGAAGGATTCATCACCACCACCGAATAATTGATTCGTCATTGGTATTGGCATCCCCTTGGCTTGTTCCAAGATTGGGGGAGTGCCGCGGTATCACCTTTATCTTTCACCCTTTTTACCTTTTTAGTAGAGTCATATCATGAGTAGAGGAAATATCATATAGGATGGTTTGCAGTATGGAAGTGTTGCTCCCTAGTTGGTTATCGTTGTATCCCTTGGTTTGAGTTGCCGTAATGAAATATTAATGAGAAGTTTCATCATCTACTTGTTTCAATTTATTTTAGTTTGCAATTTTTGGTTATGTGATTAATCTTGTTATTAGTATTGGTATCAATTTTGGAGCTTCTAGATAATCTAGTTGGTTTTGGCAAACTTAGCATTAGTCAGTAGCAACAATTCATTGATACTTAAGTAAAAAAAGGGAGTTGCATGTAGATATATTATTCCATAATCTTTCTTCTTTGTTAGCCCATAAGATTAGTATTCTCAAATAAGTTTGTTTGCACCTTCAAGGAAGATTGCATGATTGGCTTTATCATTTTTTTTGCTTCGATTCTTATGCTTGCTACCCAACCTTGCTAGCCAAAAAACCTGTACTAAGAGGGAATGCTTCTCGTGCATCCAAACCTTGAGCCCCAAAACCTTGTCATTTGTGTCCACCATACCTACCTATATGTGGTAATTCACCGCCACTCCAAGTAAATTGCTCATGTGTTACCTTTAAAACCTTCAAAATTATCCCTGCTTTGTGTTCCTGTTTTAGCTCACGAGGACGCAAATAGAGAATCTTTATCTCACTTGTTGATTGGACTCACACACCTAGACTAGTGGCTTCATCCGCTTATCCAAATGCTAGAAGATTTGGCAGCGGGGTGCCCAGCCCCAAATAATAATACAAATTATCTTCACTCTTTTTGCTCCTGATTTATCAGTCAAAGCATAATTGTGTAAACAAAAGAGAAAGAGGGACGACCTTGTATACCAGTTGCGTCCTTCAATGGGAGCCGCTCTTGTGAGTCTAGTTGGCTTGTGACGTACTGTATTTTATGTTTGCCATTCGTTGACATAGACATACACACCTCTCAAAATATAGACACTCCAGGGTTTGTGATTGTTGGCAGGCACCCGAGGATTCAGTTAGCCATGGTTTGTGTGAGATGGTTGGGAGGAGTGTCAAACTTTTATACCTCTGTTTTACAAAATAAAAGCTCTAGAACATGAGTGATCAATGCTTCCCTCTGCGAAGGGCTTATCTTTTACATTCATGTTGAGTCAGTAAACCTACTTCTTTCTGTCTAAGCAAGCATTTGAGTTGTTCTTATTCATCCAGCTACATGTTGATTTACTCAATCATGTTCTTTATTCTTCTTTGTTTCTGCAAATGCTTTTATATGTTTGAATACCACTTTGAAAGTTACCAATGTTTGCAAAGAGACTGTTATAATTGAGCATGATAAACTCTGCAATATAGCTCTAGTTGAAGACTTTGATCGAAAGATGAGTACACTGTTAATTGTTCTCTGACCAAGAATGAAGTTTGCCTTCACCAATTGTGATTTACTTTTTGCACCTTTATTGTTACTTTACTTGTTTCAAGTTTGATTATATGAGGAGAGTTGCTATCTAAAATGACTTGTTCTCTGTAGATGTGATGCCTCTTGTCCGTATTTTATTTTATCGACACCTCACTCCATAAACTTGTGGTCATGTTTACCGAGTTCAGTTTCTCTTGGGGACAAGCGAGGTCTAAGCTTGGGGGAGTTGGTACGTCCATTTTGTATCACCGTTTTATGTTGTTATTTTCTGTTATTCATCGATATATTTCATGTTATGATGCATCTGTTATGTTATTTTATCTTATTTTGCAAGTTTCATAATTTTTGGAGAATAAACACCGGGACCATAAATCTGATGGAAAAAACCACCGCCGAGATACCATATTTCAGAAGATCAGAAGAAGAAGGGACACACCGGGGGTGTCTTAGAAGTTCAGAGGAGGAGTCCAGCCAGAAGGGGAGCCAGAGGGGGGCCACCAGGGGCCCACACCATGAGGTGGCACCCCCCGGCCGCGCCACCAGGTGGTGTGGCCACCCTGGCCCACCTCTGGGGGGGATATCTTTCGCGTACTTGGCCCCTAGGGAACCCTAAACCCCATACAATCATCGAAGAATTATTCCGCCGCCTCGGGGCAGAAAACACTCGAGAGAGAAAAACTCTCTAGCAGGGAGAAATCTTTCGGGGAAATTCCTCTCCGGAGAGGGGAAATCACCATCATCACTCCGGGCTTCATTGTGATCATCGTCATCATCATCCTCATCACCAGCACCATCACCCTCAGCATCCACCGTCATCCCGTTGTAACAATTAGGGGCTCCTATCGTTGTTTTACATTAGATCTCTCTCCCGGCGTGGATTACTTGTTAGTAGTTGATGCTTGTGAGATTTATCGGTGTTAGCACTTTATGACCAGATTGTTATCATCCATTATATCACCTCTGATTATGATCCATATGATGTCTTGTGAGTAGTTTGTTTAGTTCTTGAGGACATGGGAGAAGTCATGATGTTAGTACTGAAGTTATATTGAAGTAATATCTCGTGGTTCGGTATTTAAGTTGTGGTGTTATTCTTCTAGTGGTGTCATGTGAACGTCGACTACATTATACTTCACCTTTATGGGCCTAGGAGGATGCATTGTGTATTTGGCTACTAATTGTGGAGTTGCCGGAGTGACAAAAACCCAAAACCCCGTTAGGAAACCAATGCACGAGGGAGCGTAGAATCCCGGAGTTTAAGGTTGTGGTTAGTTTTATCTTAATTACTTTCTTGTATTTGCGGATGCTTACGAGGGGTATAATCACAAGTATGTATTAGTCCTAGTTGGGCGGTGCATTATCATAGGTTCACCCACACAACACTTCATGAACCAATGGATATTAATCAATCGTAACGAAGCGAAAGCACTTGACGAAATTCCCATGTGTCCTCGAGAACGTTTGGTAGTCATAAGTAACACAACCGGCTTGTCCTTTGCTCTCAAAAGGATTGGGCCACTCGGTGCAATATTATTTACCGCACTTTATTTACTCGCACTTTATTTATCTGCTATATCAAAAACCTCCAAAAACCCGTTTGCTAGTGTTTACAGTGAATCCTCTATCCAACCTGCTTGTCAACACCTTCTGCTCCTTGTTGGGTTCGACACTCTTATTTATCGAAAGTACTACGATACACCCCTAAACTTGTGGGTCATCAATGGTTTGCAATGTGGAGTGTTACTACCTAATTGGTTATCTATGTATCTGTTCGTGTGAGTTTGTATTTATTTGGAATATTAATGAGAAGTTCTACCTTTACTTCCTGCACACCTTATTTTAGTTTGCAAATTATTTTCATATGTTAATCTTGATGGTAGTAGTGGCATCACTTTGGGTGCATCAAGTAAATCTAGTTGGTTGTGGAAAACTTAGAATTGGTCAGTAGCAACAATACTTTGAGGCTTAAATAGAGATAAGGAACTTCTTGCAAAAATATATCTCGGTTGTCTTTCTTTCTTGTTGGCCCATGAGATTAGCATTCTTGAGTTGAAGTATTTGTGCTCACAAGGAAGATAGCATGATTATGTTTATTGCATTTATATTTGTTTGTATCTCTCAACTCTATGCTTGCTACCAAACCTTGCTAGCCTAAACCAAGTACTGAGAGTAAATACTTCTCGTGCATCCAAAACCTTGAGCCGTTACCATCCACAGTGTCCATATAACTTCCTATGCGTGGTATTTAATTGCCACTTGATGCACTTTGTTGGGAACCCCAAGAGGAGGGTGTGATGAGCACAGTGGTAGGAGTTTTCCCCTTAGTTAAGAACCAGGGTTATCAATCCAGTAGGAGAAAGATAATCTTCGGAAGGTTGATGCCACTGACGGTGGTGCTGGCGCTTCACCGATGTCAGCAACAACGTGGAACCTGCACACAACACAATCAAAATACTTTGCCCCACCGTACAACGAGGTTGTCAATCTCACCGGTCTTGCTGGAAGACAAAGATTAGACGTATGTGGAAAAACAGTGTATGCTTGCAAAAAGTAAAGAGAGCAGGAAATTGTTGTGGGTTGTTTAACAGTGTGAAAATGGACCGGGGTTCATAGTTTCACTAGTGGTGTCTCTCCATAAAAGATAGCATGCTGGATGAACAAATTACAACTGGCAATTGACAAATAAAGGTTGCACCATAGTGCACAATATGACATGAAGATTACTATGCTATTTAGTGCGGACATTACAACAAGATACATAGACCGACATCCATCTGCATCTATGACTAATAATCCACCCTCAGGTTATCATCCGAACCCCCTCAGGTATTAAGTTGCAAGCAATAGATAATTGCATTGAACAAAGTGTGTAATGTAAGCAATGATTATGCAGGCGGGCACTCTCACCGCTGTTTTCTCCCTAATGGCAACATCACATCCTCCCCTTCACGTTTCTGTCACTCGAGCAAGGCAACAAGGAGGCATGAACCCACTATCGAGCATAAATACTCCCTCTTCGAGTCACTAACAATTACTTGGCCAGAATAACCACTAGCAACAAAGAGCATGCAAGATCACAAATAACACATGCAAATAAAGACTATAATCAACTTGGCATAAGGTCAATATTTATCGGATCCCAGCAAACACACCACAGAGAATTACATAAGATCAATCTCGATCATGATAGGCAGCTCACGAGATCTAAACATGGAGACATATGAGGAGAAGACGACCATCTAGCTACAGCAACGAACCCGTAGTCCAAGGATGAACTACTCACGCATCACTCCGGAGGCAGGCATGGTGATGAAGAGGCCTCCGGTGATGATCTCTCCAGCAGGGTGCCGGAAACAGCTTCAGAACCCCCCTTATCTGGGGTTGACGGTGACGGAGGCTGCGGAACTTTTTCGGGGATTTTGATCAGGTGTTTAAGGTTTTCCATCCGGGGGGCTTAAATAGGCAAAAGAGCGAAGGAGGTGGAGGGGGGGGCCTCACACCCATAGCTGGCGCGGCCAGGGGGCCGCGCCACCCTATGGTGTGGCCCCCCTGCTGCCCCTCTCCAGTTCCTCTTCGGTCTTCTAGATGCTTCCGGGGAAAATAGGACTTCCGGGCTTCGAATTTTCCAATTCCGAGAATATTTCCAGAACAACTTTTCTGAAACTAAAAAACAGCAGAAAACAGGGAACTGGATCTGTGACATCTTGTTAATAGGTTATTCCAGAAAACGTATAAAATGCTATAATAAGGGAGAAAATATGTAGCAATTGGCATAATATGATCATGGAGCATCAGAAATTAGGGATACGTTTATGACGTATCAAGCATCCCCAAGTTCCTACTCGTCCTCGAGTTGGTAAACGATAAAACAATAATTTCTGAGGTGACATGCTACTAACACAAACTTGATCACTCTAATGTAAAAGCATATGCACGCTGAGATCATAAGACTTTAAACACAGGCATGATAAATAAAACCTTAATAATAAAGCATAGCAATTACTTTGCATCACGAAAAGTAACTCAAATAAAGGATCATGAATAATAATACAAAGAAAGGTAAACGTTTGTTTCAGGTATAGAGAAAGCATGGCAAAATGATATTTCGATAGTCCTTAAGAGTGGGGCAAAACATAAATGCCAGGACACCTTCAAAGTTCAAGAGGAAGACTAGAACAAATAATTTAAGAACAAATGATAACACATCGTGAAGTAATTATTGATGCTTATGGGACAAATGCACATAGAACTCAGAATGGCAAATATGCTCTCTCAACTGTGCATAAAGTTAGAAGATGGAGACTCAACATAAAAGTAAAAAAAAGGACCTTCGCAGAGGGAAGCAGGGATCACTCATGTGCTAGAGCTTTTATTTTATTAAACAGAGGTATTAAAAGTTTGACACTCCTCCCATCCATCTTTTACAAACCATGGCTAACTGAATCCTCGGGTGCCTGCCAACAATCACATACCGTGGAGGAGTGTCTATATTTTGGTAGATGTATGCTAATGTCAACGAATGGTAAACAGAAAATACAGTACGTCACAAGTCAACTGTGACGCCCCGAGATCGGGCACTATGCAGATTTCAGCATTCCCGCCAAATCCGCATAATAACCGATTCCAGGTTGCCATTTATGATAACATTACAATAGTCGCGAATAATCCACAATTACAACAGCAACAGATAGATACAAGATGACTCAGAAGAGCCAGGGATACAACTGATACAATACAAAGATCCAAATAACAGCGGAAGAAACAACATATCGTCCGTCTACGGACAAGATCCAAATTGGACTAAGAGTCCTGAAGATAACCGAAGGCGTCCAATCCCTGCCCAGGCCAAGCCGGAGGGATTCCCAAGCTAACGTCGTCAGACTTCAAACCTGTTGACTGCAAGTTGGAATTTGCAGCCACGAAAGAGATTCGTGGATCAGTACGGTTAAGTACTGGCAAGGGGGATAAAACCCATACTCACAAGAATACCGGCGTAGCCAATCATCACAAGATACAAATACTTTAGGAACAACGGAGAAGAAGGGTTTATTGCAAATAAGCGACAAAAGGCTGCACTAACCAACTACAGAGATTCTATTACTTCCAACTATCAGAAAGGAGATGAGATCGAGTGATAGTAACCAACTGAAAGATAACTTCAAACAAACCCATCCTGGATCTCGCCCCTTATCCGAAGAAGCAATCCGAGGATAACTCTCACAGTGGTATTAAAGATGAGCCAAGTTATTGTGTGAATAACCTATTACTAGTCAAGTTATTAATCGTTGGGTGTAACATGATTGATCATTATGTTGAAGTTGTCCTGAGTACTTGTTAGCCAGTACTTTCACCAAGGAATCCATAACCGCGGAAAACACGGCTTCTCGAGAAGATTTACCCTGCAGGGGTGCACCATAGCAACCGCACTCATGAATATCCCGCCAGATGGGATGCCTCCCACCAAGCGGGGCACTCAACACAATCCAACCCTTCTTCGCATCAAGCCCAAAGCACCGCGTGCTGTGCGTGCGCGGCTAATCGAGCCCCACGAAGAAAAGGGGACCCTCATAGCACTGGAAGACCACGCCGCCCTAAATGCCGACTACGAAAGTTCCACCCGGGTACCAAGGGCTCGCAAGATCATGCATGCAGCAAATGGAAAGCCCGAACTAGTACGGCGATTTGGACGAGATGCGAATCGAGTCAAACTGAGGGGGAGCCCATACTCCCCAAATGCGGGTAGTGCGCTCATCATGGATCAGTAGACAAGACCCTTTTCCTATTAGGGTCGACACTAGCAGGCCTCAAAACCACAAGGGCCTCCTGCCGGTGCCTTATCATCAAGTTATTATTAATAGCAGCATTAACAGGATTGATTGCTTAACATTCGAGCCCCCGGTACGATAACAGATAATAATAGCACGATAGTAAAAGAAGTAACCGACCACAGGCTCGAGCAAAAGCAACCCTAAGCATGCTAGATAAGAACAGGCACAAGCAATGGCTGTAGGTATGGAGGTGAGGCAATATCAAGGTTAAGGGATTCATGTGATGGGTTCGTAACAGAAACAAATACTACTAAGGCTAGCAGGAAAGAACAACGGAAAGAATCGGTAACAAGTGATGAAAGGCAGCCATATGGCAGCAAGTGAGTATACTTGCCTGAGATCCCGCAAGGTAGCAGAACTTGTCGTTGCTCACATCATCTCAACGTCCTATCCGGGAAGAAGCAACGAACCTCGAACAAACACCGGATGCAACAATTACTACTACGGCAAAAGATCCAGCATGATCAAGATATGGGTGCATGACAGGTTTAAAGATGCATCAAGGTAAACTAGTTGACGAGATAAACAGATTTAAATGGACCCATATGCAATTTGAGTTGCATATGAATAGCCCATGAATTATGGTTGAAACAATTGTTTTCCAACTAGCCAATAGGTGAAAGTGGATTAGCATGATGCATTGATGAGGGAAACAACAAAATAACAACAATAGAATCAATTAGAATAGGGTGTAGCAATTTAGAATTTTATTATTAATTTAGGGAATTTTGGGGTGCCTTAAGGGAACACACAAGTATTTGTTGTTATCAACCATTTAAATTGTTCCAAACAAATAACAAAGTTGATATTTGAAAAGGTTATCAAATTTTAGTTGGATTACATGTTTCACATTTTGAAATTGGACTTAGGATTATTTAATTATGAATTAAACAATATTAAACAATGTTTAATTGAATTAAACAAGATTTAAATTGTTTAGGCAATTTTTAATAATTCAAAACAGAAAACAAAAACTATATTTGAATAGGTTATTTAAAATGGTATAGAAAACATATTTTATTTGCCTTATTTGGAATTAGTAGGAATTATTTATGAATTGTTGCAAATTACAATTGAATTATTTGAATTCAAATTTGAATTGCATTTTGAAAGTTCAAAACAGAAAACAAATTGCATATTTGAAAAGTTCATGGAATTTTGGTTGGGATACATATAAAATTTGTGTAATTTGGATGTGTGGTTTGAAAATTAGGAGCATTTGAAGTTTTAGGCTTATTTGCAAAAGGTTAGGGACTGGTTTGTGCTGGAAACAGATGGTGGAGGGACTCCGGTGCAAAAACAGAAAAGGCAGGGGCCTGGATACGAAATCACCAGATCCAGATCTGGATCTGGGCGAATTGCACCCAGGCAGAGCCAGCCACAGAGGCTGACCTGCGGGGCCAGCGCCACGCGGCTGCTGACAAGGGGGGGTCACCGACGGGTGGACCCGCCACTGCGCGGTAACTCACGAAAAAAGGGGTGGAGCAAGCGCTCCACGGGGGGTTCGAACCCGGGACTGGGGGCTGCGCGCTGGGGTGCACTGCCAGTGCAGTAGACTGCTGCTTGTGTTGGTATGTGCACTCGGGGGTGGATAACCTGTATTTGCGCTTAACTGAACTTTTCTTGGTGCAGGTTCAGTCGCTGCCAGCGACAGAGGAAAGCTTCGATGGCGGACGGGAGGGGCACCGGCGGCTCGCTGTCCGTCACCGCGGAGGCGCACGTGTCTGCGGGCGGTGTGTAGGGGGCGTGGAGGCGGCCGAGAGGGGAGAGGAAGGAGAGGTAACAGATCGAGGCACTCACCTGCTGTTCGTGGTGGTGTGCGTGCGGAAACGGCGGCGGAGTTGCCGGCGACGGCGCGGCCGGCACGGGCCTCCTCCCGGCTCCGCCCCTTCACGGATCTTGGAGATGGGACATCGACGGTTCCATTCCCGGGATCAGGACCTCCTCGCGGTGCCCATGGCGGATGGAAGGTGGCGGCCAACAGAGGGTGTTCGGTGGTGTGGTGTTCGTGTGGTTCAGGTTCAGAGAACCAGCAGCAGAGAGGGGAACTAGAGAGGACGGCGCTAGGGGAGAGGGACTAGGGTTTCTAGGGGTGGGTGGGTAGCTACTTAAGGGGAGCTGTGCTGGTACGGCTGCTCATCCATGGGGTGGAGAAGGAGATCGCACGGTGGAGTTTCTGTCGTACAGGTGCTGACGTCGAAGGAAGAAGACAGAGGGAAAAGGTAGTGGGCTAGGAAGTTAGTGGGCTGGATAAGAAAATAAGAGGATGGGGTGGGCTGACCTTCTCTCTCAGCTCACCCCTCTCTTCTATTTTTTTTTGCTGTTTGTTTTTGCATTATGAACAAGTTTTTGGGAAAAGATAAAAGAGGGAGAAGGAAATAGAATTTGGGGGGGATTAAATATTTTTATTACTTTTTCAAAACAGAAAATGAAAGCAATGTTAGCATTACTTTCACAAAGTTTAAATTTTAATTGAAATAAAATTGTTAGTTGAATTTTCCAAATAAATTTTGGGGTGTTTAGTTGATAATTAAATTTTATTAATTTGCAACACAACAACAACAAGGTAGTTTAAAATTACTTTCAACAACCCAAATTGTTAATGTGATATTAAATTGTTAGGTGGTTCTCAAATAGGGTTTAGTTTGGAATTTTTGAAATTGGAAATTTTGAAACAAGGTGAAAGTTTAAATTGTTTTGAAATTTTCAATTGTGATGCAAACATGGTGCAATGCAATGTGATGCATATGATGCAATCAAAACAAACAGGTAACACCCCAGGTGTTACAGACGACACCACTAACAAGGGATTGCGCCCTCGCAATCCACCTGCTAACCCGGGAGGGGAAAGAAGTTCGACTATTGATTCTTCGTGCTTCCAGTTGATCTCCTCGACACCACTAACAAGGGATTCTTGCTCGGAGTGACGACGATGTTCTTCCACCAGGAATCTTCCGATGATCGAACCTATTAGGTTAAGGGCTCAGAAAACGTCCACCCACGTAGGATCCTAACACTTTGAAAGCTTGAGTACGAGAGCAGACTCCAAAACAAATAAGATGGGAGGGGAAATAGATTAGAGGTAAGGAGAAAACAAGAATCCTATTGAGATGTTTTCCAAAATAGTTTAGCAGAAATAGTTTTTGACACTCTAGGAACAACGACCGTTAGCGAGGTTATCCTACAGGCTTTGCGGACCCGTTGCTTCGATAACCATTCGTATCGAAACAATATCGGGAATCGGAACCAAGGCTCTGATACCATTTGTGACGCCCCGAGATCGGGCACTATGCAGATTTCAGCATTCCCGCCAAATCCGCATAATAACCGATTCCAGGTTGCCATTTATGATAACATTACAATAGTCGCGAATAATCCACAATTACAACAGCAACAGATAGATACAAGATGACTCAGAAGAGCCAGGGATACAACTGATACAATACAAAGATCCAAATAACAGCGGAAGAAACAACATATCGTCCGTCTACGGACAAGATCCAAATTGGACTAAGAGTCCTGAAGATAACCGAAGGCGTCCAATCCCTGCCCAGGCCAAGCCGGAGGGATTCCCAAGCTAACGTCGTCAGACTTCAAACCTGTTGACTGCAAGTTGGAATTTGCAGCCACGAAAGAGATTCGTGGATCAGTACGGTTAAGTACTGGCAAGGGGGATAAAACCCATACTCACAAGAATACCGGCGTAGCCAATCATCACAAGATACAAATACTTTAGGAACAACGGAGAAGAAGGGTTTATTGCAAATAAGCGACAAAAGGCTGCACTAACCAACTACAGAGATTCTATTACTTCCAACTATCAGAAAGGAGATGAGATCGAGTGATAGTAACCAACTGAAAGATAACTTCAAACAAACCCATCCTGGATCTCGCCCCTTATCCGAAGAAGCAATCCGAGGATAACTCTCACAGTGGTATTAAAGATGAGCCAAGTTATTGTGTGAATAACCTATTACTAGTCAAGTTATTAATCGTTGGGTGTAACATGATTGATCATTATGTTGAAGTTGTCCTGAGTACTTGTTAGCCAGTACTTTCACCAAGTAATCCATAACCGCGGAAAACACGGCTTCTCGAGAAGATTTACCCTGCAGGGGTGCACCATAGCAACCGCACTCATGAATATCCGCCAGATGGGATGCCTCCCACCAAGCGGGGCACTCAACACAATCCAACCCTTCTTCGCATCAAGCCAAAGCACCGCGTGCTGTGCGTGCGCGGCTAATCGAGCCCCACGAAGAAAAGGGGACCCTCATAGCACTGGAAGACCACGCCGCCCTAAATGCCGACTACGAAAGTTCCACCCGGGTACCAAGGGCTCGCAAGATCATGCATGCAGCAAATGGAAAGCCCGAACTAGTACGGCGATTTGGACGAGATGCAAATCGAGTCAAACTGAGGGGGAGCCCATACTCCCCAAATGCGGGTAGTGCGCTCATCATGGATCAGTAGACAAGACCCTTTTCCTATTAGGGTCGACACTAGCAGGCCTCAAAACCACAAGGGCCTCCTGCCGGTGCCTTATCATCAAGTTATTATTAATAGCAGCATTAACAGGATTGATTGCTTAACATTCGAGCCCCCGGTACGATAACAGATAATATAGCACGATAGTAAAAGAAGTAACCGACCACAGGCTCGAGCAAAAGCAACCCTAAGCATGCTAGATAAGAACAGGCACAAGCAATGGCTGTAGGTATGGAGGTGAGGCAATATCAAGGTTAAGGGATTCATGTGATGGGTTCGTAACAGAAACAAATACTACTAAGGCTAGCAGGAAAGAACAACGGAAAGAATCGGTAACAAGTGATGAAAGGCAGCCATATGGCAGCAAGTGAGTATACTTGCCTGAGATCCCGCAAGGTAGCAGAACTTGTCGTTGCTCACATCATCTCAACGTCCTATCCGGGAAGAAGCAACGAACCTCGAACAAAACACCGGATGCAACAATTACTACTACGGCAAAAGATCCAGCATGATCAAGATATGGGTGCATGACAGGTTTAAAGATGCATCAAGGTAAACTAGTTGACGAGATAAACAGATTTAAATGGACCCATATGCAATTTGAGTTGCATATGAATAGCCCATGAATTATGGTTGAAACAATTGTTTTCCAACTAGCCAATAGGTGAAAGTGGATTAGCATGATGCATTGATGAGGGAAACAACAAAATAACAACAATAGAATCAATTAGAATAGGGTGTAGCAATTTAGAATTTTATTATTAATTTAGGGAATTTTGGGGTGCCTTAAGGGAACACACAAGTATTTGTTGTTATCAACCATTTAAATTGTTCCAAACAAATAACAAAGTTGATATTTGAAAAGGTTATCAAATTTTAGTTGGATTACATGTTTCACATTTTGAAATTGGACTTAGGATTATTTAATTATGAATTAAACAATATTAAACAATGTTTAATTGAATTAAACAAGATTTAAATTGTTTAGGCAATTTTTAATTATTCAAAACAGAAAACAAAAACTATATTTGAATAGGTTATTTAAAATGGTATAGAAAACATATTTTATTTGCCTTATTTGGAATTAGTAGGAATTATTTATGAATTGTTGCAAATTACAATTGAATTATTTGAATTCAAATTTGAATTGCATTTTGAAAGTTCAAAACAGAAAACAAATTGCATATTTGAAAAGTTCATGGAATTTTGGTTGGGATACATATAAAATTTGTGTAATTTGGATGTGTGGTTTGAAAATTAGGAGCATTTGAAGTTTTAGGCTTATTTGCAAAAGGTTAGGGACTGGTTTGTGCTGGAAACAGATGGTGGAGGGACTCCGATGCAAAAACAGAAAAGGCAGGGGCCTGGATACGAAATCACCAGATCCAGATCTGGATCTGGGCGAATTGCACCCAGGCAGAGCCAGCCACAGAGGCTGACCTGCGGGGCCAGCGCCACGCGGCTGCTGACAAGGCGGGAGGGGTCACCGACGGGTGGACCCGCCACCGCGCGGTAACTCACGAAAAAAGGGGTGGAGCAAGCGCTCCACGGGGGGTTCGAACCCGGGACTGGGGGCTGCGCGCTGGGGTGCACTGCCAGTGCAGTAGACTGCTGCTTGTGTTGGTATGTGCACTCGGGGTGGATAAACCTGTATTTGCGCTTAACTGAACTTTTCTTGGTGCAGGTTCAGTCGCTGCCAGCGACAGAGGAAAGCTTCGATGGCGGACGGGAGGGGCACCGGCGGCTCGCTGTCCGTCACCGCGGCGGCGCACGTGTCTGCGGGCGGTGTGTACGGGGCGTGGAGGCGGCCGAGAGGGGAGAGGAAGGAGAGGTAACAGATCGAGGCGCTCACCTGCTGTTCGTGGTGGCCGTGCGGTGTCGAGGCAGAAACGGCGGCGGAGTTGCCGGCGACGGTGCCGGCCGGGCCTCCTCCCGGCTCCGCCCTTCACGGATCTTGGAGATGGGACATCGACGGTTCCATTCCGGGATCAGGACCTCCTCGGTGCCCATGGCGGATGGAAGGTGGCGGCCAACAGAGGGTGTTCGGTGGTGTGGTGTTCGTGTGGTTCAGGTTCAGAGAACCAGCAGCAGAGAGGGGAACTAGAGAGGACGGCGCTAGGGGAGGGACTAGGTTCTAGGGGTCTAGGGGTGGGTAGCTACTTAAGGGGAGCTGTGCTGGTACGGCTGCTCATCCATGGGGTGGAGAAGGAGATCGCACGGTGGAGTTTCTGTCGTACAGGTGCTGACGTCGAAGGAAGAAGACAGAGGGAAAAGGTAGTGGGCTAGGAAGTTAGTGGGCTGGATAAGAAAATAAGAGGATGGGGTGGGCTGACCTTCTCTCTCAGCTCACCCCTCTCTTCTATTTTTTTTTGCTGTTTGTTTTTGCATTATGAACAAGTTTTTGGGAAAAGATAAAAGAGGGAGAAGGAAATAGAATTTGGGGGGGATTAAATATTTTTATTACTTTTTCAAAACAGAAAATGAAAGCAATGTTAGCATTACTTTCACAAAGTTTAAATTTTAATTGAAATAAAATTGTTAGTTGAATTTTCCAAATAAATTTTGGGGTGTTTAGTTGATAATTAAATTTTATTAATTTGCAACACAACAACAACAAGGTAGTTTAAAATTACTTTCAACAACCCAAATTGTTAATGTGATATTAAATTGTTAGGTGGTTCTCAAATAGGGTTTAGTTTGGAATTTTTGAAATTGGAAATTTTGAAACAAGGTGAAAGTTTAAATTGTTTTGAAATTTTCAATTGTGATGCAAACATGGTGCAATGCAATGTGATGCATATGATGCAATCAAAACAAATAGGTAACACCCCAGGTGTTACATCAACTAGATTCACAGGAGTGGCTCCCATGGTGAAGGACGCAACTGGTATAGAAGGTCATCCCTCTTTCTCTTTTGTTTACACAATTATGCTTTGACTGATAAATCAGGGGCAAAAATAGTGAAGAGAATTTGTATGCATTAATTTGGGGATGGGCACCCCGCTGCCAGCTCTTCTATCATTTGGATAAGCGGATGAAGCCACTAATCCAGGGTGTGAAATCCAATCAACAAGTGAGATAAATATTCTCTATTGACGTCCTCATGAGAAAAAACAGGAACATAAAGCAGGAGTAATTTTGAAGGTTTTAAAGGTAACACATGAGAAATTTACTTTGGAATGGCAGTTAAATACCACATGTAGGTAGGCATGGTGGACACAATGGGAAAAACTTTGGTTTAAGGTAGTTTGGATGCACGAGTAGAGGTTATACTCAGTACAGGTGGAGGCTAGCAAAAGACTGGGAGCGACAAAGAGAGCATAAGAGCTATAATCATGCATAGGGACAGAAGAATCATTAATTAAAACATAAGCAGTATCACAAGTTTAAAAACTAAGTGGTCATGGAGGCTATTCGTGACTGGTTTGTAGTCATAAACATGGTGTGAGCATGCGCCAAGTCAACCAAATAAAACATTCGAAAGAGAATACCATATATTGATGCTTTACTATGACACGAACAACTCATGAATCTTTCAATACATATTAAACACTCTCAGCTATTTGAGGCTAATGATGCTACTCAATAACCACAAGGCTTTAAAACTAAAATAACATTTAGCATGGCATGAAAAAGTCCTAGCCAGAGTCTATACAAACTTCTACTAGTACTGTCATAAATTCTACTTCAAGCAGCAGTTTTCGTTTGTATCTCCCAACAAACACCATACAAAACATGCTTTAACAAAAAAAATACTCTTTATGATACAGAAAGCAAACATGAGAGTACTCAAATAATACTACTAAAACCAACAACTCTAACAAGAGATGCATGCAAAACAGGAGCTGAATAAATGCAACAGTCAAACAGAGACTAAGAACACAACGTATTCTAAAGAAAAAGCGGAGCGTGTCACTCTCCAATAAAATAATGCTGGGATCCAACCAAGCTTATTATGAAAGTAAAAACAAACTGAAAACAAAAATAAAAGACGCTCCAAGTAAAGCACATAAGATGTGACCGAATAAAAATAAAGTTTCACTAGAACTGACCTGATAATTTGTTGATGAAGAAGGGGATGCCTTGGGCATCCCCAAGCTTAGACGCTTGAGTCTTCTTGGAATTCGCTTGGATGTACCACCGGGGCATCCCCAAGCTTAGGCTTTTCACTCTTTTGATCACATCATATCATCCTCTTCTCTTGACCCTTGAAAACTTCCTTCACATCAAAATTCTCACAATCTTCATTAGCAACGTTAGTGCAATCGAAATAATGAACCCACATGGTTCAGTTTCAACACAAGTCTAACACTAAAAAAATTAGCTACTTTCACAACTTCTTTCAGAACTCTTTTTCTCAAAAGAACACCAAAAGAAAGAGATTAAGATGCAAATGCGATAAACCGCAGAAATGTGTCAAAAACAGAACAATAGGTAAACATCGATTTTTTCAAAAATATTCTGTTGCTCAAATCAAAAAGTGGTCTTCTAGTAAAAGTTGCGTATATAACTCAGGATTAAGAACAAAAAATCTCAGGTCAATTTTAATTTTTTGTGATTTTTAACGGAATTTACAGTGGACAGCAAAAATCTGTTTCCTGCGCAGAAATCCGAAATATAGGCTCAACTTTCCACTAATGGCTTTACTTGGCTCAACAAAAACTCAAAAGAAAATATACAGCGAAGTTGCCAAGGAAATAAACAACACCCAGGTGCAAGCACACCAAAGAAAACAAAGGAAAACTGAAAGAAAAAAGAGAAATAAAACGGGTTGTCTCTTGGTAGCGTTTTTCTTTAAAACCTTTCAGCTAGGCATAGAAAAATCAACTCAAGTCTTTTCAAGTGAAGAAGCATCATCTATACCTTCCTCTAAACCATTATTTTCAGCAATAGGCAATTTAGATGTTTTTGAAGATTCAACATGAAGGTCATTCTTAGTCTCATTAATTGTTTTAGCAATTTTCAACACATATTGAAATTTGGGTTTAACCATCTTAGGAGCATACATAAATCTTTGCTCCTTTCCCACAAAGGCTTTCTCCTTTTTGAACTTAAGAGATGAAAAGGTTGAGATTAAAGCTCCCATGCCATCCTCTAGTTTACCAATCCTAACACTTTGATTATCATGAGTGTTGCTAGCTTCTAGAGAAGTGATTATTTTATCAATAGTAACTAGTAATTCATTAACTTTGCTAGCATTATCAAGGAAGACTGATATGTTCATTTCCAAAGAGTTTAGTTTATCAATAACATCGTCCAAAGTGATCTCAGTTTTAACAGTTGTAATGGGGGGAAGGGGGGTGCTCCTACTAAACTTTCAATCAAATTGCAAGCTTCCAAAGTAGGAGTTCCTAGAAAATTTCCACCCGTAAGAGTATCTAACACATGCCTATACCAGCCAGAAATACCAACATAAAAATTTCTCAGGAGTATCAATGTAGAATATTTTTTTTGTGAACCTCTTATGAGCATATTTATTCTATACCAAGCATCTTTTAAACTTTCTCCCCCTTGTTTCCTAAAAGAACGAACCTCTAGTTCAGGAATACTTATTTTAGCAGAATAAAAGCAAGCAAATAAATAACAGCTATGAAATAAACTGATTTTTTTTGTGTTTTCAATATAGAGAAATAAACTATTTTTTTGTGTTTTTGATGCGGAGAAATAAAAACAAGACAAAAATAAAAACAAGACAATAAACAAAATAAAGAGACTGAGAGTGAGAGACTCCCCTTGCCAGAAGACTTCCTTCTCCCGGGCAACGGCGCCAAAAAAATCCTTGATGCACTTTGTTGGGAACCCCAAGAGGAGGGTGTGATGAGCAGAACGGTAGGATTTTCCCCCTTATTTAAGAACCAGGGTTATCAATCCAGTAGGAGAAAGAGAATCTTCGGAAGGTTGATGCCACTGACGGTGGTGGTGGCGCTTCACCGGTGTCAACAACAACGTGGAACCTGCACACAACACAATCAAAATACTTTTCCACAATGGTACGGTGAGGTTGTCAATCTCACCGGTCTTGCTAAAAACAAAGATTAGACGTATAGTGTGGAAAACTAGTGTATGCTTGCAGAAAGTAAAGAGAGCAGGAAATTGTTGTGGGTTTTTTAACAGTGTGGAAAATAGACCGGGGTTCGTAGTTTCACTAGTGGTGTCTCTCCATAAAAGATAGCATGCTAGGTGAACAAATTACAGCTGGGAAATTAACAAATAAAGGTTGCACCGTAGTGCACAATATGACATGAAGATTATGCTATTTAGTGCAGGCATTACACGAGATACATTGACCGACATCCATCTGCATCTATGACTAATAATCCACCGTCAGGTTATCATCCGAACCCCCTCAGGTATTAAGTTGCAAGCAACAGATAATTGCATTAAACAAAGTGTGTAATGTAAGCAATGATTATGCACGCGGGCACTCTCACCGTTGTTTTCTCCCTAATGGTAGCAGCACATCCTCCCCTTCACGTTTCTGTCACTCGAGCAAGGCAACAAGCAGGCATGAACCCACTATCGAGCATAAATACTCCCTTTTGGAGTCACTAAAAATTACTTGGCCAGAATAACCACTAGCAACAAAGGGCATGCAAGATCACAAATAACACATGCAAACAAAGAGTATAATCAACTTGGCATAAGGTCAATATTCATCGGATCCCAGCAAACACAACACAGAGAATTACATAAGATCAATCTCGATCATGATAGACAGCTCACGAGATCTAAACATGGAGGTATGAGGAGAAGACAACCATCTAGCTACAGCTACGAACCCGTAGTCCAAGGATGAACTACGCATCAGGAGGTAGGCATGGTGATGAAGAGGCCTCCGGTGATGATCTCCTCTCTGGCAGGGTGCCGAAAACAACTTCAGAACCCCCCTAATCTGGGGTTGACGGTGACGGCGGCTGTGGAACTTTTTCGGGGATTTTGATCAGGTGTTTAGGGTTTTCCAGCCGGGTGGCTTAAATAGGAGAAAGGGCGAAGGCGGTGGAGGCCGGGGGCCCCACACCCATAGCTGGCGTGGCCAGGGGCACGCCACTCTATGGTGTGGCCCCCTGCTGCCCCTCTTCGGTTCCTCTTCGGTCTTCTGGATGCTTCCGGGGAAAATAGGACTTCCGGCTTCGAATTTTCCAATTCCGAGAATATTTCCAGAACAACTTTTCTGAAACAAAAAAATAACAGAAAACAGGGAACTGGCTCTGTGGCATCTTATTAATAGGTTAGTCCGGAAAATGTATAAAAATGCTATAAATAAGGGAGAAAACATGTAGCAATTGGCATATTATGATCATGGAGCATCAAAAATTAGGGATACGTTTATGACGTATCACCCCTCCAAATAAATTTGTCATGTGCTATCTTTAAAATATTCAAATACTCCTTTTGTGTCACTGTTTACCAAGCTCATAAGGACGTGGTAATTGGGTTTGTCATCTTCCATGCAAATTTAATTTTATTAGACTAACAACTTACATATGCTTATCTATTTTATAATACACAAGAGCTGGTTAGACCAGGTTAATAAAATAGGCACTCCTCCATGGTTTGAGATTGTTGGCTGGCACCCGATGATTCAGTTATCCATGGTTTATGAAAGGAAATGGTGGGAGGAGTGTCAAAGCTGAAAGTGCATATTATAATGCAAAGTATAAATAAAACTCTCGTAGCCGCTCTAAAAGTTGGTTAGCATGGAAGATGATAAGAACTCTACCGTTGATTTGTTGCCAATTAGCATACACCTCTCAAAAATAATTTTGCCTCTGTTTTAAAAATAAAAAGGTCTAACACATGATCTAATCTCTGCCTCCCCATGCGAAAGGCCTATCGTTTACTTTTATGTTGAGTCAGTACACCTATTCCCTCTGTCTTAAGCAAGCATTTGTGTTGTTGAGATTCAGCCATATATATATTGTTAATATTTACGATCATGTCTTTCATCCCTCCTTTGTTTGAGCACAAGGACCTTTATCTATGAGAATATGACTTTGAAAGTTTTTCTTTGACTGCAAAAAGAAACCGTGATGGTTGAGCTCGTAGGATCTGCATTATAATTCTTGTATAAAGACTCTTCTTGCAAGATAAGTTGAATTATTAATTCTTCTTTGACCAAGACAAAGTTTTCCATCACCAATTGATTTTCTCTATGTACCTTTATTTGTGGTTGTTCTATTACTAGTTTCAAGTTATATTATATGAATAGGAGTTGTTGTCTAAAATGTTTTGTTCATTTAAGTAAATATTGATGCTTCGTGTCCCTATTACTTATTATCGATACTTCACTCGATAAACTTGTTTACCGAGCTCAGTTTTGCTTGGGGACAAGCGAGGTCTAAGCCTGGGGGGATGTGACGCCCCGAGATCGGGCACTATGCAGATTTCAGCATTCCCGCCAAAATCCACATAATAACCGATTCCAGGTTGCCACTTGTGATAACATTACAACAGTTCACGAATAATCCACAACAACAACAGAAAAGAGATTTACAAGATGCCTCAAACGAGTCAGGGATACAACTGATACAATACAAAGATCCAAATAACAGCGGAAGAAACAACATATCGTCCGTCTACGGACAAGATACAAATTGGACTAAGAGTCCTGAAGATAACCGAGAGCGTCCAATCCTGCCCAGGCCAAGCCGGAGGGATTCCCAAGCTAACGTCGTCAGACTTCAAACCTGTTGACTGCAATGTTGAATATGCAGCCACGAAAAAGATTCGTGGGTCAGTACGGTTAAGTACTGGCAAGTGGAAACCATACTCACAAGATACTGGCGTAGCCAGTCATCACAAGATACAAATACTTTGGGATCAACGGGAAGGAAGGGATTATTGCAAATAAGCGGCAGCGGGCTGCACTAACCATCTACAGAGAGATACACAACTTCCGGCTAACAGAAAGAAGATAAGATCGAGTATTGTAACCAACTGAAAGATAACTTCAAACAAACCCATCCTGGATCTCGCCCCTTATCCAAAGAAGCAATCCGAGGATAACTCACGCAGTTGAATTAATTATGGTTCAGATTATTGTGTCAATAAGCCTATTACTAGTCAAGTTTTTAATCATTGGGTGTAAGGTTGTTAATCATTAGGTTTAAGTTGTCCTGGTACTTGTTAGCCAGTACTTTCACCAAGTAATCCATAACCGCGGAAAACACGGCTTCTCGAGAAGATTATCCCTGCAGGGTTGCACCAATTTGGCCGTACACGTAAGAATAACCCGCCAGACGGGGGATCAACCCACCAAGCGAGGTACTCAACACAACTCAACTTCTTCGCATCAAGCCCAAAGCACCTTGGGCGCACGGCTAATCGAGCCCAGAAGAAAATGGACCCTCATAGCACTCTAAGAACGTGTCCCCCTATATGCCGACTACGAAAGTTCCACCCGGGTACCAAGGGCTCGCAAGATCATGCATGCATCAAATGGAAAACCCGAACTAAATGAGGCGATTTGGACGAGATGCGAATCGAGTCAAATTGAGGGGGGCGCCCATACTCGCTTCCCACATGCGGGTAGTGCGCTCATCCTGGATCAGTAGACAAGACCCTTTTCCTATTAGGGTCGACACTAGCAGGCCTCAAAACCACATAGGGCCTCCTGCCGGTGCCTTATCATCAAATTATTATTACCATTAGCATTAACAGGATTGATTGATTAACATCGAGCCCCCAGAATGATAATAAAAGATAGTAAAAGAAGTAACCGACAACAGACTCGAGCAAAGCAAGCCTAAGCATGCAGCTACGACACGAAGGCCAACGAGGTAAACAATCAACAGTTAATAGGAAGTGGAAGGAAAGGCTATCATGGCTGCAAGGTAAACATACGATAGGATCGAGACACAGGCATCGTATCAACAGGCTAGAATAAGAACAACGGAAAGAATCGGTAACAAGTGATGAAAGGCAGCCATATGGCAGCAAGTGAGTATACTTGCCTAGAATCCAGCAAGTAGAGGTACATCCACATCACTTGTCGTAGCTCACATCATCTCAACGTCCTATCCGGGAAGAAGCAATGCACCTCGAACAAACACCGGATGCAACAATTACTACTACGGCAAAAGATCCAGCATGATCAAGATATGGATGCATGACAATTTAATGGATGCATGGAAATAAACTAGTTGACATGATAACATGTTTAAATGGACCCATATGCAATTTGAGTTCCATATGAAAAGCCCATGAATTTTGGTTAGATTATTTGTTTCCAACTAATCAACAGGTGAAGGTGGATTAGTATGATGCATGGATGATGAAAACAGAAAAATAACAACAATAGAAACCAATTGGAAATAAAGTTTACCCATTTTGAATTTCACTTATTAAGTTTTTGGAATTTTGGTTACTTAAAGGTGTCACACAAGCATTTGTTGTTTTCATCAAGTTAAATTGTTCAAAACAGATAACAAAGTTCATATTTGATTAGAACACAAAATTTTAGGTGGATTACATGTTTCAATTATTGAAAAAGGAATTACAATGATTTAATTATGAATTAAACAAGATAAAACAAGATTTAATTGAATTTAATTCAAGTGTGAATATTATTTGGATTTTATTTGTTCAAAACATAAATTCAAATTCATATTTGAAAAGGTTATGTTTTTTTTTGGTTTGAAAACATATTATTAGTTCAAAAATAATTTAATTTGAGCAAGTTATGAATTTAGCAAACTTAAATGATTTAAACAAGGTTTAAATTATTCAAGCAATTTTAATTATTCAAATCATGAAACAAAATTTATATTTGAAAAGGTGGTTTAAAATATCATGGAAAACATATTTATTTGTTGGGAAAACAATTTCAAATGATTTAATTAAGCATGTTACCAATTTAATTGCATTAAATAAGAGATGAAACAATTATTCAATTTAGATGTTGCAAACCAGAAACAAAGTTGATATTCAAGTGTGGCATGTGATTTTGGATGAAATTCATGTTTTGAGTATTTAATTTGGAGCCACCATTTGCAAGCTATTAATTATGCCATTTAATTAACCAATTTAAGGATTATTAAATAACATTAATTTTAATTGCCCAAAATGCAAAACAAAGTTGATAGACAGAAAGTACATTAAATTTGGACTGAAAAACATATTTTATTTGTTTTATTTGAATTAATTATGAATTAATTATGGAATTAACCAAATTTGAGATGAATTGTTTAAATTTGAAATTTGAAACAATTTGAATTGTGCAAAACAGAAAACAAATGATGTAATTAGATAGAGTATTAAATTTGGGGCAGAAAACACATTTTATTTACATTACTTAAGTTTGGGAAATAAAAGTTATGGTCATTTTAATTTTGGGGACTAATCTGTAATTTCCCAGGGGCTTGGCTGTGAGGAAACTGTGGGGACAGGGTCAAAGTGCGAAGACTGCGCCCAAAATTGGGACTGCACCAGGCCACAGTGGCCCTGGGTCGCTGCCCAGAGGGCCCAGACCACGCTGGCGCTGCGTGGGCGTGGGTGCAGCTGAGGTGGCAACAGGGGTCACTGCCCAGTGGGCCTGCCCCTGTGCGCGCAACAGAGAAAAAAGGGTGGGCATAAATCCCCTGGGTGGGAATCGAACCGCGGCCGAGGGCGTGCGCGCACGGATGCCCTGCCAGTGTGCTACTGCTGTCAGTTTGTATCAGATACAGAAACGTTGAGTTTTAAGGTTCCAGTTGCGACAGATTCAGAAACTGAACAACGTTCAGATGCAGAAACGTAGCAGCAGAGCGGCCGGCGGTGAGCTAAGTTGCATCGGGGTGCTGTGCTCGCTGGGGTGCGTGTGTGTGCTTGCATGAGTGTGCGATTGCGCTGGTGCGTGCGTGTGTGGAGGCGGACAGGAGAGGGGAAGGAGGAGAGGACGGAAGGCGATCACCTCGGTCTGTTTGTCGATGAAGACTGCCGACGGAGCAGAGGGCGAGGGAGGTTCCTCTCCGGCGACGGCGCGGGCTCCGCGGCCGCTCCCAGCAAGCGGCGATGAGACGAGGTGGTGGAGGGGACATCCACGGTTTCATTCCCGCCCTCGGGTGGGGCTCCCGCTTCCACGGCGGACGGCGGTGAGGGGAGGGTGGCGCTGCTTCTCTCGGTGTGGTGCAGGGATTCAGAGACAGAGGGAGCTCGGACAGCTAGACGAAGGGGGGAGAGGGTTGGCGGCGCGGAAGGATGGGACTAGGGTGGCTAGGGTAGGCAGAGGGGAGAAGGACAGCTTTATGGGGAGAGGAGATAGGTACGGCATCACATCGAGGAGGGGGAGGTGAGATCCTGCGGTGGTGACTATGATCGTACTGAAGGAAGAAGACGACAAGCAGGATGGGGTAGCGGGCCAGAAGAGATGGGCTTGGGGGAGAAAAAGAAATGGGCTAGGGAAAGAAAGGAAAGGGGTGGCCTGTCTCCTTTTGTGTTTTTATTTCTTTTGATCCTTTTTTTTTGTAAAAGAGATAGGGAGAGAAAATGATAAAGGTTAGGGTTATGTTTTTTTTAGGACTATTTTTCTTAGTGTTCAAAACAGCAATGTCAAGCAAAGGTTAGCATTATTTCACAAGTTTGAAATTTCAATTTGATTTAAAGTTTTTTGTTGAATCTTCCCAATAGGGTTTGGGGTTTTGATTTGATAACTAAATTTTATTAAGTTGCAAAACAATGAGTGAAAGCAAGGTTGGTTTTGATTTCAAAATTGGAAATATTAGTTTGATTTCTAAGTGGTTAGTTGAATTTCCTGTGTTTAGGAAGCCTAGCAAGCTAGGCGCTACTCGTTGCAACTTAGGGGCTGAGATGACAGTAGTTGGTGGGGCTGCTAGCCAGTCTGCTAGTTTAGACACTGCTACTAGGCCCAAGTATAGTACCCCCGCCAAAACTCTTAGGGTTGCAGAGGTAGTGGCTGCTGAGTTGCCGCATCTCGCTGGCGACGCGCGCGCTAGGCAGCAGGATAGGCTCAATGAGCTAGTGCTAGAGGGTTCTAGGCAGAACGAGGAGTTCCGGAAAGCCAATCAGGGCGCTGGCGCTTCTCAGGCTGTGCACTCGCATGCAGTCAGATCTACGGATCATGCCTCATCGCCGCTTCCTGGCAGTGAGAGGAACCAGAGTGTGAACTCGGGGAAGAGCAAACAGATGCAGGTGTACGACCCGGCTGTCGCCGCGAAACAGCGCGCTGTGCCGCGGCAGCCCGGTCAGAAACACAACACTGCAGGAGCAGGCTATCAAGCCGATAAAGCTCACAGCAAGAGGCAAGAAGGAAACAATGCAGGACCTTCTCGGCGTCCTGCCGCCCAGCCTACTCGGCAGAGGACGCAGCAGGCAGTGGCAGCATAGCCGCGTGCGGCTGCGCCAGCAACCAACCCAGTGGTGCATCCCGCAGTTGTGCAGGAAAACCGCTACGATGATGGGTACTCGGCGATGGGGCTAGCCGGCTATGCTGACCCAAGAGATGTCACTGACCGTCTG